>JASDQU010105316.1:5229-23062 GCA_032191745.1 Picea mariana
AATGTTGTTGTGGAATCATTGGCATGTTTTACAAACTAAATGCATTTAGGTAGACAATACATACTATGTAACTTTACCAGGTCTAGATATGGTTATTATACACAAAGGCTTACACCTATTGATAAGGCTGATACCTATGCGTATGGATATATTAGGCGTTACCTAAATTAAGGTTAATTTAATAACTTCAAGGTAAAGTTTAGTTAACGGGATGTTTGGTTGATTAATGTGGTTTAATAAATTAGTTAAGCTGAGCGTAACAGATCAAGGAGATTCTATAACCCAGGAGACGGGGTTCGATCCTTGGACTTGAAAATACGTAGGCAGGAGCAATTGCGCCCAGGTCACTGGATAAGACATTGCTTGAGAATTACTACCTTTTGGTGCGTTGCTTCAAGTTAATATTGCATTTTTATACACATTGTGATTCTTAAGCAAATGGGTAAAATCTTCTTGAACCCTAGCGTTCAGATTTAGGAAGTTCAACATCTGTGTTGGGTGGCTGGAATGGCCGATTCCACTAAATGAAGTGCGTGGCGAGGGGTTGGGCACCTGTACCATGATTCTGGCTGGCGCGCACCACAAGATCCTCGCTGCCAAGTTTAATCCAGGGTATGGGGGGATGGGTCGATTACCGTCACCTTTAGGGTTGCCCTACTGACTGACTCGTAAAGCTTAGTTAAATACAACAACCAGATTACGAGGCCGCCAGCTCTACACCGCAGCCATAACCAATCCCTGCCTCCCAACCCTGGCGCACCCTGTGCAATTTAATTCTTGAAATTTATTGTGCCGTTCAAATTTAGGTAACCCTGCCATCCCACTGAGTAACTTTTTTCTATTAATAAAAATCTAAAGATTAGTATTACTTAGTCAAATTTTGGTTGTTCGATAAAAACTGGTTTTATCCAATCGATTTAAGTATAATTAGGCCTTAGATATTCCTGTTACTAAGGCGTGACATCAAACCCTAATTATAAGCAAAAAATGTTTAAGAAGCTTGCGTATTGATTCTTGGGATCAGTGTATTGCTATTACGGTCACCCTAATTTCTGTTATGATAAGGCTGATGATTATATTTGTGGATTGGTTGATTTATTCCCAGGCGGTAATTGTTGGTTAACCTTCTCCCTTGGTTGTTGGGGATATAATTATTTAATGGAATATTCGCTTAATTCGCAATGGAATACTGGTGTAAATTGAAATAAAAATATTTGTTTTTAATTGCAAGATTAATGAAGAAAACGATTCGACTTATTCTGATTTTTAATTACCGTCATTTTATTTCGTTTTTATCCTTGCCCTTTCAATAAAGTCCACCTTCAATTATTGATATTTTAATATAGTGTCCTTACATTTTTCCATTTTTTTAAATAGGTGATGACAAAAGTCCATTTCAAAAGCTATTGGTTTACTTGTTGTTATCTATTTACGAGGCCACTTGCCGTTTTAAAATTGATATGTTAGAAGCGGCATTTTAAATTCTTTATATATAGGTCTCCTTTTTAATATTGCTATTTAACCTTTTCTCCTTTAATATTGTAATGATATAGCTCGGCAATGTAATCATGATGTTTAATTTACTTAAATGTCGTGATGACACTTGTTAAATTACAAGAATGAAGATTGTTTAAATTACGATGTTAATAATGAGATTGAAATGAATTATTAACAATGGTTAAGTTGCAATAAGTACACGTGTTGTGGGCAATGTCATTTTGTTTAAATGGCGCGCATTGATATTAAATAGTAATATTAATATTGTCGAGCCACAAATTTTAATGATTGGGTAACTGCTCGCTAATGCTTGTTCGAATGGATTTATTTGTATTGGTTTGATTCCCAAAATAATTAATTGTTTTATTGCCTTGGTAGTAATAGTTTACTTTGCGATAATATGGTTGCTTAATATGCCAGGGCAATGATGAGGATGATTCGCAAAATTAATATTGGTTAAGATGCAACGTTAGTACTTGGTTATATTGCAGGGATAATGTTGTTAATTGACAGTGCTAAGGATAAATGCGTCACTGCAATGATAATATTTGCTTAGTTGCCATGGTAACACTAGATAAATTGCAAGGTTAATAATTGTTTAATTAGCATATTAATAATGAGGCCAATCACCATGTTAATAATTGCTTACTTGAATGTTCTTCATTTAAGATGAAGTGTTGATGACAATGTCTAATTGCGATGCTATGGTGGTTAAGTTATTAGAATGTCTGGTAACCAACGGGTAGGAAGGGAAAGTTAATGCGGAGAATGAAATGTCGAGGGTTTACAATTAGGGTGTGGATGTCGTTGCTCATTATGGATTTTATTAGAAAAATGCAATGCGTCATGCTTATTGTTGTCCCTGGTCCTGTAAGTACTTGGTGGTTGTGTTGTGTAGTCTGCCGTGTCAGGCGGGATATAGACTCTTCTTGCAGCTTAGTATGTTTGTCTGTGTGTAACCTGGGGGAAGGAATCCAGTGCCGTATCAAGAGTCTCGGGCTGTTTAAAGGCACAGTTCCACTCTTGCGACACGTTCTGAGCCGTATCAGTAGTCTCGGGCTGTTTAAAGGTACAATTCCACTACTGCGACTCTACTGACGGATTCGTTCCTTCTGTGACAGTATTGTGCCTAACCCCTGGTGTCTGTCTCTGCCTACAGCCGTTAGTTTCCCACCTTCTGTTCGAGGGCGTATGCTTCTGATTGTCGCTATGATATGTCGGGTCATCCTGATCGTGTTCGTCTTACTTGCGTCCTGTCGGTTCGAGTGTTGACTTAGAGTCGGGGGGTTGTTTCTTCTACACACGCGCACACACACAAAAAAAAAAAAAATTCACCAGTTGACTGAGTAAATGCCCTTAGCTAGGAGGGTCGTTACATAAAGGAAACCCACGTAAGTCTGGAGAATTCATCAATGACCAACATAAAGTATTGTTCTCCTCTAGTTCCTTCCTTTTGCGATGGTCCACACAGATCCATATGAATAATTTGAAGTGGTTTCTCTAAAGATGTGAAACTCTTTGATTTGAATTGAGCACAAGTCAGCTTCCCCATTTGACAGGATTCACATATAGAGTTATGAGGCTTAGATATTCTTGGAAGATATTTCACAACATCTTCATTATTCAATTTGACAATATGATCGAAATTCAGGTGTCCAGGTCTTCTGTGCCATAACCGACTTTCATCAAATTTTCTTAAATGACATTCCTCGTTATCTTCCTTAAAAACATAGACATTGTTTTTAGTTCTAATCCCTTTTGCAATCAACTCTCATGTGTTTACTATTTTTATTTTACAATCCTAGGCAGTGAAAGTGACTTCACATCCTCTGTCACACACCTGAATGACACTGAGAATATTATGCTTTAATCCATCAATAAATAATACATCTTGAGATTTGCCTCTTCCATTACTTAAGCTTACTAGACCTTTACCTCTGATCTTTCCTGGAGTATCATTTGTCAATATACCAGGGGTTCTTTTGTCTTTGAACTAACAACACTAATGCCCACTTGTCATCTTCTTTCTTCTTCCAAACCTTGAAGTTTTCAGCTCTGTGATTTGAATCTGACTTATATTTCTTTAAGCAATAATCTGCAACTTTACGTCCATAATTATGGCAGATGCAACATTCTGGCTCATTGAATAAAGGATCATAATGATTGTTATGCTTAATCTGCATCTTTTTTGCAGCCATCACATGATTTGCAGTCTGTGGTTGTTTGTTACTTGGCTGTCTCATTCTTTGTTGTGGCAGATATTTATTCCTTGGGCATCTTGATTGCTCATGTATAAATCTTAAAGAACAATTTACAGATTTCTGGCCAAAGTTAGAACAGTAAAAACAATATCCGTAGAAAAAGTCTTTGTACTTGGAAAATGGTTGTCTTTTTTGAGTAGGTCAATTTCTTCCATGCTGATGATTTCCTTGAGTAGAGGGTGTATTATTTCTTTGTTCTATAGATTCCATTCTCGTACCTTTTTCTTCACTCCTCCTTGGCGGCTAATTAACTTCCTTTGTTTCTACAGGTTTGTTGTTGTCAATGGTTGTATATTTGAATAACTTGTTGGATTCTTTGTTGCTTAGCTGACCACTACTTGATCCCTCTTCATAACCCAAACCAATTTTTAACTTTGGATTCCTTTGTTGATTCAAAATGGTGGCTAATCCTTCTGAGGATTTAATACTTGTCAGATTCTGATGATATAAGGTCCGAAATGTCTCTAGATATTTTCTGATAGACACTACTTCAGCTTCCAGTTTTTCACCTTTTGTTTTGGATTCCTTCAATTGTTGTTTGAGTGTGTATTCAATATTCTTAGATTATTTTAAATTAACCTTCAACAGAGAAATTTTTTCAAATGGTTCACTGCATGTTTTCTCATACCTGATCAGTAACTATTTTTGTTTTGTTTTCTTTTCTCTAAGTATATCAATCTCTTCCATGGAACTGACAAGTTCTCCTTCAAGATATATTATTGCTTCATAATCAACGAACTCAGTTCTTGTATATTCAATGTTTAGGTATTCTAAAGCTATAAGCATGAAATCATTTATTTTATTTTCAATAGAAGAGTCATTGTTTTCGTCATTTGAAGGATCGTCATAATTGTTTAGACAAAGGATTTTCTTCTTAAAATTATTTTCTTTATAGACCTTCTTCTGTTTGTTCTTTTCTTCATCATCATATGTCTGATCCTTTCTTTTTTGAGGACACTTAGATGAAAAATGACCTATCTTACCATATTTGAAACATTTGAGGGGCATCTTACCTTTGTATTTTCCTAATCATTTTGTTAGTCTTCTCAAAAAAATTGCTTCAATCTCATCTATATCAGAGTCTGTGTTTTTCTCTGCTTTAAAGGATGCCTCTCTTGTAGTGGATTTACCTTTGGTAATTCTCATTTCATAAGAAGTTAGGGTTCCAAGAAGTTGATCTAGTATCAAAATTTTGAGATCAGTTATTTCCTCTATAGCAGATACCTTTGAGTTAAATCTATCAGGAAGAGATCTTAACATTTTCTAGACTAGAAAAGATTCATCTATCGTTTCACCTAGACCTTTCATAGTGTTTACAAGTTCTTCTATACATAAGAAGTACTTACTGATAGCTTTGTATTTATACATCTTTAACTTCTCAAATTTCAGTATGTAAATTTGAAGTTTTGTATCTTTCACCTTTTCATTACCTTCATAACTACTTATCAGTTTGTCCCACATAAATTTTGTTGAATCACAGTTCATGACTTTGACAAACTCGGCTTTTGCAAGTACAATGAGGATGGAATTAATTGCTTTTGCATTAAATCTAAACTCCATCTTATCATATTTTGAGGCCAAGACTACAGGATTCACATATCCAGTTTCAATGACATCCCAAACATCAGCACCCAAAGACATTAAATATGTTCTAATACTTATTTTCCATAAGGAAAAGTTTTTTCCATCAAACCGAGGTGCTATATTAGTTGAAATTCCTTCATGACTAGTCATGTTCAAGCTTATGGATCTACCTTTGATCAAAGGCACCAGCTCTAATACCAATTGTTGGAAAAATAATTGAGAGGGGGGCGGTGAATCAGTTACATATAAGATTGAAACTTTTCTTGTTCTTTTTTGAATCTTTCTAGATTATTATTTAATGTGTTTCTGATAACTTAACATGCATACATATACAATATTTGATCAATCACACAGAATACAAAGCGACATTTATTTTCATGAGGAAACCCATAAAGGGAGAAAACCTTTTCTTCTTTGGATGTCAGTCAAGGTCCATGTTTTATGTACATCACAGTCTTTGAGCACCAACTCAAATATGAGGCTACAACCTCTGATAGCAAGCTACAACTTACAGAGAGAACCAACTCTCAGGTTTCTCTAGAACCTACTAGATTGAAGCACCAACTCCCAGAATATCTTCTAGCACCAACCAGAATTTAGAGGACTACAATCCTCCCTAGCACCACCCTACCACCCTGATTATAAATATTATTTGAATAATACCATATGTTTCAACACTTACCACTTCTTCTCTGTTATGTTATTCTTTTCTTCTTCTATCTGTTCAGTATTGGCTCCACTTGTTGTCTCATTACAGTTCTGCAATACTGTTGTGCCTCTATATGTTGCGCCACACCTCTTCTCTTTCGTACCTGCACACCTCTTCGCACCTCTAGAAAAATGTAAATAGAAGATACACTCACCCCTACTATTGTAAGTGCTTCCTTTTATTTGCATGCCAAGTCCTTTGCATGTTTCTCTAACAACCCACCTCTTCCTTTTCTTAGGTGGTTATATTGAGTCTCTTTTTATTCTATAATAGTGTGACTCTTCATTTTCTTTGTTACAGTTGAGCTTCTCTGATAGTTCGACGCTTCATCTTCTCTATTACGGTTGAGATTCTTTGACAGTTATAGGAGGTCATCGTGAATTTTAACAGCACGAACAACCATCGGGTGAAATTTTTCCCCACGTGACCACCAACTATGCCCATACGCCTACCAAAAAGGTTCTTTGTGACTTCGTGTTTCATGATATTGTGAGTTATATCTCCTCCATTATTTGAATTCTGAACTCTTGAACTCCGAACTAAAATCCTAGAGAGTGCTAGCTTCGTTACCTTTAACCTCCAATGAAGTGACCTCTAGCTATGACCTGGGGCCCAACTTTCGAGCGCTTTGCAACTTCATGTTTCGATACTTTGGAAATAAACTCACCCCTTTCTTCCAAAACCCAAACCCTGAATCTATGCTTGCCATATCAACAGTCCATATCTCTCCATGATCCAATGGTCGATATCTCCTCTTCGTGTTTTGGGACTTCACATTTTGGCTCCTGATTCTTCGGGAATTCTCCCCAACCTTTCCCAAACTGTGTGGATCTTTGCCACATTCCCTTTGGATCCAATGGTCTAGAATTAATTCATGATTTCATGCTTGATGACGCCTGTGGACTGCTCGATGCAGTTCTTCCAATTCGTGATTCTTTGAATCTACTTATCTGCTGCCACATGTCCTTCCCAGCACCAATGACTAGGATTGCATCACAATTTTTGAATTTGGGAGTTTTCACTTATCCCATTCACTTGCCTTTGGATCCAATGATGGTTGGTCCACATGCTCAGATATAACGCTTGAGATTTGTTCTCCTCCTCTGCACGCTCGTTCCTCCTGTATGGATTTTGATCCAATAGTCTAGATTTTTGATAGTGCTCAATCCATCAGCCACTGTCGCTCCTCCTCCTGATATTATGATTTCTTTTAACTTAGAATATTTTCTAAGTATTCAAAGGTTTCAGCCTCTGAACCTTCTCCTGAGAAAATGGTTGAAAGGTCTCGTCTTTGCTTTTCCCGTCTGAGCTCTATCTTCATAAAAGAGGACTTCTTCGGGTGCTATCATTGTTGTTTTTCTATTTTCCATTGTCATTGTTGTTATTTCCACCAATGACAAGAACACTCTTCTTGTAAACATGCCAACATTTACGCCATGTTGTGCGGTAGGCCCATAAGTCATTTGGAATATCGAATTCCCAATTCTGACAGTTTATTGAGACTATTTTTGTCAAAATTTCCTCCAAGACTTTATTGGTACGTTCTACTTGTCTGTTTTCCTATGGGTGGTAGGGGGAAGTAACTTTGTTTTTAATATGATAATTTCACAGGGTGGTCATGATTTTATGGGATTTAAATTGTAACCCTCCATCAATGATTAATTCCCTAGTAATCCATAGCATACAAATAGTTTGAAGAGAAACTTAATGGCTACTTCCTCCATTGTGTTTGACAAGGCTACTACCTCTACCCATTTGGTCATATAGTATGTTGCAACTAATATATAGGCCTTCTCATTTGATTTTGGGTTGAAGGGTCCAACAAAGTCCAATGCCCATCTCTCTAAAGGTTCTTACACCACTTGTGCTTATAGGGGCATTTCATCAGCTTGGCCTGGTTGACCCATCCTCTGACAGTTCTCGTAGTCCTAGACATATTTATTTGTGTCTTTGAATATTGAGGGCCAATAATAGCCCATCTGTAAAATATTTTGTCCAGTTTTCTGGTTTGCAAAATGTTCACCACAGGGCTCATCTTGACTCGCCTTCAAGACATCGTAAATTTGATCATCTCTTACGCATATTCAGATCTAGAGGTGAGCCCCTGTGTGGAAAATATATCCACCAATCCAGGTGAACTGTGCACTGCGTTGGATGATCAGTTTCCTTTCTCTTGTTGATAGGTGTGCTGGTAGTTTCCCCATTACTAGATAATTCCCCAGATTAGCTTACCATGGTGTTTTAATAGTGACAGAGAACAGGTGTTCGTCTGGGAATTGGTCTTCAACTGTCAAAGAACCATCTATTTTGGGTACACGATACAAGAAATATGCAAGAATATTCTCTCTTTCAAGCTGATCCTTGATGGTGATGTTGAATTCCTTCTATAGTAATAACCACTGAGTAACCTGTCCATTAGTAATTAGATTTTTATCTAAATATTTAATAGCAGAATGATCAGTATACAGAATAAATGGATAACCTGTTATATAGTGGCATAATTTATTAATAACATGTATAATGGCTAAAAAATCTTTTTCTGTTACTGTATAATTTAATTCACTGGGAGTAATATTTTTGCTAATAAAATAAATAGCATAAGTTGTTTTGTCTTCTTCTTGTCCAAGGACAACGCCTATGGAGATATCCGATGCAACTGTAGAAATATGAAATGGAAATTTCCATTTTGGTCCTCTTAGGATTGGTGTTGTTTCCTTTTGAATTCTGCAAACATGACTTCACACTTATCAAACCACTGAAATTCCACATTGCTAGTTAAAGCATGTAAAGCTGCAACTGTTCTTGAAAATGTTTCTATGAATCTGCGATAGTATCCTGCAGTGCCAAGGAAACTACGTACCTTAGTTTGTGTATGCGGTGTAGGTAGATTAAGGATTACCTCTATTTTTGTTGTGTCTACCTTGATTCCATCTGTAGAAACATAGTTCCCTAGTACCACACCTTCAGTCATCATCATATGACATTTTTCATGACTCAAACATAACCTGGTAGAAATGCATCGTTCCAATACCTTCCCTGGATTGCTTAGAGCTTCATCAAAACTAGTACCACACCTTCAGTCATCATCATATGACATTTTTCATGACTCAAACATAACCTGGTAGAAATGCATCATTCCAGTACCTTCCTATATTTCTTAGAGCTTGATCAAAATCGGTGCCATAAGGGTGAAATCATCCATGTAAACTTCAAGTCCTTCATTAATCAAATCAGAAAATATGCTTAAAATGGCTCTCTAGAATGTAGCTGGAGCATTACATAATACAAAGGGAAATACTCTATATGCGAAGGTACCCCAGGGACATATAAATGTAGTTTTATCCTGGTCCTCCAGAGCAATCTAAATCTGATTATAACTGCTAAAGCCATCTAAGAAGGAAAAAATCTTCTTCTCTGCTAAAGTATCAAGGACATAATCAATAAAAGGTAGGGGAAAGTGGTCCTTATGAGTAGCTTTATTTATTTCTTTGTAGTCCACACATATCCTCCACTTTCCATTCTTCTTGGGGATGATTACTAGTGGAGAGACCCACCAATTGTCTGAAATAGGATATATGAAATCTACATCCAACAGTTTTTGTAATTCTTTTTTAACAACATCCCTGAGATGAGGATTCAATATTCGTTGGGGATGTTAGATGGTTCGGGAATATTTCTCAAAATAAATATGATGTGTACAGAGTTGAGCATCAATGCCCTTCATGTTAGGATACTCCCATGCAAAATCCTGCTGATTTTTAGAAAGGATCTGAATCAATTTTTTTTGTTGTTGCGCATTCAAATGAGCATTGATATTCAAAAACCTCCCTAGTGAAATTTCAATTGATATGTTGTTATGGACAATAGTGGTAGGAATCCGTTGCTCCATCAATTCTTCCATAGGATCTCCCTATGCTTCATTATCTAAAACAACTTTTAGCATTTGAGATGTTGGGTTGCTTATAATGGTTGGGTTGTTAATGATGTTACTGATCACATCATCTTATAGTTGTTTCTTGAGTTTGATAACTTCTTTCAGTGTGAGAGGATATCGTAGATTCTTTTATGGATATCTAGGTGGTGGGAACTATTGATGTATGATAGGCAGACTTGGTTTAGCTAGAGGATACATGATGAGGTTCTTTGTAGCATTTCCTTTAGAAATTGTCATATCTCTTGTGCGACATCCTATGTATGCATTTGTTGTTGTGAGCCATGGTCTTCCCAATATCAATGGGTGTCCATCGAGTCTACTTCTTGGGTTGATGACTAGAAAATCAGTTGGGTATTCCCAAGAGTTGATTGGTTTAACCACTGATCTGTCAGTCAATTGTAACATAATTGAAGTAGGTTAGAAGGAGGTGATACCCATGGCATTACAAGTTTCAATGGTTAGAATATTGATGGTTTCCCCCAAATCCACTAGTGTATTTGGAAAAGAAAAACCTTGTATCTGAACTGTTACTATGGGATTCCCTGGGTCTGCATACTTGATCGACTCCTGCTTTCCTAGAATAAGATTGGATAAAGCTCCTACTACGTGAACAATTGATGGATTCTTATCTTTCCTAAGAGGCATCTTCCAACATATTTCTTTAATCATTTTTTCATAAATTGGGATGTCTTGCAGAGCCTGTAGGAGTGATATCTTAATATATAGGTTCTTTAGTTCCCCGACAATATCAAAACTAGGATATGCATCTGGTTTAGCTATCATTAGCCTCTCGGGGAATGGGGGAGGAGGAATTACGTTTTCATCAGGATTATGTTGCTTGATTGTGTTTCCCCCTTGCTTTGCTTCTTTCGTTATGACCACAGTTGAGGGTGTTATTGTTGGTTGTATATTATTTTCATTCTCCTTCTCTTGGTGAATGTTACTTTCTTTAGGATAAATTATGCGCCCTGACCTTAACTGGAGTTCGTTGCACCCTACAAAGTTGATTTCCTCATCCAAATTCACAATAATTTGCACAAGCTGAGCTAGTCTATTATTAGGATTTGGGTTGGTTTGAACTGGTGATTGAGGGACCATTTGACGTTGAGGGTTTTGGGGTAATTGAAGTGGGGTTTGTAAGGTGGGTTGATCTTGAGAATCCATCCCCATGGGTTGATTGGTCATTCCCATGGGGCGTTGCTAATTTTGATTACAATTGGGGGCTTGGGTAGCTATGTTAGTCCACTGTGAAGGATAGTGGTTGTTATTTGAATTCCACTAGGATGTGGTAGGGTATTGTGAGTTAGGCTAGGTGGGATTTGTAGCTAGTTGATTTGGCCAAGGTGCAATAGGATTTTGTTGGGACTGCCAAGTGGGGTTAGCAAATGGTTGGCCCTACCATTTGTTTCCAGAATTTTGATGTTGATTATACTGCCCAGAAAAGAAAGAAGAGGGATATTGTATCATACCTAGGGGACAGGCCTACCATTGGCGACACTGAGCCATCATACATACCATTTATGTTTCCTCTTATGCTTCTCTAAACACAACTTTTAGTCCTGGAAGCGATGGACATTTCTCTGTTGCATGGTATTTGGCACAGATGGTGCAAACTCGAGCCACATCCAAAGGACATTTCCTCAGACCATGTTTCTTTCTACATCGGTGGAAAAATATGGTCGGGCTCTGTTTTCCTTCTTCTTGTTTCTATTTAGCCTGCAAAACATCTAATTGTGTAGTCAAAGTACTCAAAATGTCAATTTTGAATTTTTCTAAAAGATTACCAACTTCTGCTTGGGTGACACCCTTGCTAGTAATGTTGTTATTTCTGGTGAGGGGATCATGCATTCCCGATCTGGTCCGTGTACTTCCACGTGAACACCTAATTCACAATTGGATTATGTTATCATAAGTTTCTTGATATATATCACCTTTCCCCATTAAATTCAATGTTTCTACCTATTCATCCTTCATACCTTTCATGAAAGTGTCTTTAAGTACCTCACTTGGTAGTGTATTGTAAGGTGATATTTGCAAATTATATTGAAACCCTTCAACATATTTTTCTACTGTCTTATTTTCTTTTGCAGTCATTTGAAATATTTCATCTTTTAGATCCCTGGTTCTACAGTAATCTTGATATTTTGTAAGAAAGGCTTGTTTCATTTCATCCCATCAATTTATAGTTCCTCCTCCTAATCCCATAAACCAACGCAAAGATGATCCTTTCAAAGTGGAAGGGAACAAATTCAGTTTCTGGGGTTCATAGGTGTAGTCATAACCTCTGCACATGACATCAAATTCGAATAAGAATGCATCAAGGTCCTCTGAGATCAATCCATGAAAGGTTGGCAGATTTTGTAGTGGGATGGCTTTCATTGGAGCATTGGCAACCAGATTGACTATAGGATATTTCAAAGTGGAATTCTGGGGTCGCGATGGATTCTACAGCACTATTTGTTCGAAAATATGCCAATATCTTCAGGGATTTCCTGGCCCGAGTGTTCTATTCGATGTAGTTGATTATTTGGTCCTTTAGGATATTTAATTGTGCTACCTCTATCTGGGATTTTAGGTGTACCTTCTCCTATCAAAATCACAGGAGATCCAGGATCAGGTGGTGGTGATGGGTTTACTTCAAAAACCCCAATGGTCTCCCCTTCTCCTTCTTCCATATTACAATAATTTCCCTCGTCTAAAGGGATGAGAGGTGGAGTATCTATATTTTGAAAACTTTGTTCAGTCCCTTCAGTTCTGGTATGAACCTCAGCATGAGTTGCAGTTGGTGAATTTACTTCTTGAGGGATTTGGGTAGAACCTTTTCGAGGTCCAACTGAGGGTTGAGATTAATATTTTCAGATGATTTCATCTATAAAAGTGCTTCTTCCAGGGGGCACCATACCCTAGGATTTTGTATATTTTTGTGGGGGTTTTGGTTTTCCAGTATCTTTATTTTTATTCATACACACTCACACAAAACTCTAAGTAACTATATGAACTATATGCATCAGTTGAAGGTAGGTGTTGGCAAAAGAATTTTACTTATTACCTACGTAGGTTCTTACCTTCCTTTTTCAATACCTCATCCTCTAGAGACACAACCTATGCTATCTTTGACATTCTCCCCGGCAATGGCGCAAAAATGTTGGGCTCTAAATATGTCCTAAAAACAACCTTAGTTTAACATTAATTTATCAACCGTGGATTCGTCTTTTCTTTCAATAATAAAATCAAAGTCTATGCAGATAGTTGTAGAGTTTAAAATCGTGCAGTCAAAGAAAATCTGAGTATATCAATAATCAAGTTCCTCACACATTCATTAAAACTCTGAAACTAAGATCTTACTCAACAAAATTAAAATCTAATCTATAACATGTTGTGAATTAAAGACATTAACCAAATTGCTGAATTCATCTAGCTAAGAAACAAGAATCTTAATCTATGAAAATACTTAGTAAACTAATCTATCAATGATTGTATAATTTGTTGGACAAGAACAACTTAAGTATTGTAAAGCTGAGAAGGAACAACAAATGAAGAATTAAGCGAAAGGAACAGGAACTGTACATTTAATAAAATGAACAAAACGTGTGAAAATGAGAAGAACTTTCAAGCAATAAACTATAACAATGGGAAACAAAACAACAATCAATAACCTAATGAAACATCTATCCTCTGTAAAATAGCTCAACCAATTTATGAAAACATCAGCACACTCACTCATTTATCTTAATTTTTGCAAAGAGATTTAAATCACAAAACTGAAATCAAATTGATACGATTACAGATTAAGACAGTAACTCCTTCTGACTGGGCCCACGATCTTTAGAAGTATTGCTGCTAGAAACTTAGTATGCAAAGAAGGTAAAAACACTCAACGATTCTATTAATTCCATAACTAGTAAAACAGTTACAATGGACTGCTTGTACAGAGAAATTCAGAGATCTGAATGCTTGGGTAAATTTCTTGGATCCTTTCTATGGTTCATCACCCTCTCTATATTACAATGATATGGGTAAATTAAGCTATCCCGAGGATCTAGAGATCCTCAGGATTGCTTTTACTATTTATAAATATTACAAAATAGAGAATCAATCTTCCTCAAAATTGATTTGCGCTTGATTTCTTCGACCTCCAATAGTCTATGCATCTTCATAATGCTATTATCTATCTTGAGTTTAACAATAATCATCCATTTCTTCAATAAAATCAAACAATTCAAACCAAAATTTAGAAGTTATCTAATATCACTCAATAACATTTCTAGAAGACTTTTTAATCATTTTATTTCCTAATTGTTTCTAATTAATAAAAGTGTCAATCAAGATTATATCATAAACCATGGTGATAAGGAGGATATTTGTACCTTTTTCTCAATTCAACACCATGATACATATAAAGAGTTAGATGTAGAAGACAAGGACTTTAAATAGGTGTTTCAACATATTTTATGTCAAATTCATGTAGAATAGGGTGAAAATAAGGTTGACTATCATATCCATAATGGGTTTCTCTACAAGATAAATAATCTTTCTATTCCTAAAGGTGAAACATTGCAACTTATCATATAGGCTCACACCTCCAAAGTTGCAGGACATTTTGGTGTTGGGAAGATAGTTGCTAAATTACAAAGGTATGTGTACTGGTCTAGAATGTAAGAATATGTAGGATGGTACATTAGAGGATGCATACATTTTTGTACCAACAAGCCCAATAATAGAAAGAAAGGTCTATACCATCCCTTTTATGTACCCACTCCACCTTTGGAAAGCATTTCCATGGATTTTTTGGGTGGTTTTCCAAAAACTAGGAAGGGCCATGACTACAATTTTTGGGTAATTGATAGGTTCAGTAAGATGCAATGCATTCTTATGCCTTGTAAAAGGACCATAAAAAAAAAAGAATAAAGAAACACATGTTCTTGTTGGAATTATTGCCATTTATGTCAAAATATTAATGATGTCATTAATGTCATATTATGACATTACAATACACAACATTTATAATATTGAATTTGTATATAGGTTTACAAGTATATTAGAAAATGGTTGCATGTGAAAAAATAAAAAGTGAAATGGTGGTTTCAAACCCATGGGTTTGGGGTATTTTCTCATGGTATTTGGAAAAGTAAAATAAAAAGGGGAATTAATTATTTAATTAATGGAAATATCCCTTCGTGAAGGTTTATGGAAATTTATAAAAAGAGCTAGTGTTGAGAGAAAGTGTGTGTGTTCAATATATAGTAACATTTGAAGAAGTGGATGAGCAAAGATTGAATATCATTCCAAAAGGGAAAAGTTGTGAAATCAATTTAAGGTCATCTTGGTATTTTTTGTGGTAACTTTTATTATAGGTTTTCTCATACTGTGAAATGTTGAAGAGATGGAGGATAGATCTATGGGTACATGGGGTAAACATTTTAGATGTTGGTTCACTATATTGTCAGAGATAAGCCCTATGGAAGTTAGGGCTACTAAATTCTCCTAAAATCAATTTCAAACATGTCAGCTTAGCACTTTCACTATAACTTGTTTTCATGGATGTTTCAGACCTTGAAATTTTGAATACTTGGAGGAGAGATCTCTTTGTACATGTGATAAAAATCAAAGATGTTGGTTCACTATAATTTCAGAGATAAGACCTATGGAATGTAGGGTTCTTGAATTCTCCTGAAATCATTTTCAAATACATTCATTTGGAATTTTCAATATAACTTATTTTATGGGACTATTCAGTCTGTGAAATTTTTAATAATACAAGAGACACGTAGAAGTACCTTAGGAAAAAATTTTAGATGTTGGTTCACTTCACTTTCTGAGATATGCTCTGTGGAATTTAGAGTTCTTGAATGCTCCTGAAATCAGTTTCAAACATGTCAGTTTGGAATTTTCACTATAACATTTTGTTTGGGACTCTTCAGACTATGAAGTTTTTATAGAGAAGAGGAGACATGCAAACATATCTTAGATAAAAAAATTCAGATGTTAGTTAGTTGTACTTTCCAAGATATGATCTGTGGAAGTTATGGTTCATGAATAATCCTTAGATAATTTTCAAACAATTTAGTTTGGAATTTTCACTATATCTTCATTTCTGGGACTCTTCAGAATGCAATATTTTTACAAAAAATAGAAGACATACAGAAGTAGCTCAGGTAAAAATTTCATAATCATATTTACAAAATTTTCTACCTAGCGTGTTGTACAAGTTAATTCTTGGGAAGAGTCCCAAAATAGAAATCTTTGGTAAAGTTAGCATTTGGAAATTCAAATTTTGATCATACCTAGTAAAGGCAGAAGTAGTTTGAAGAATTAGTGAAGGAAGAAGAAGTGAGTATACCAAGTGAATTTAGAACTAGAAATAAAAACACGTGAAGGTAGAAGTAGCAAGTAGATTTAGAGAAGGTCGGTGCATCTCACAAAAAGAGATTGGTGTCTCTTGACAAATTTGTGCTTATAAGTGGGGATTGATGTCTCTATTAGATTGGTGTTTGTGAAGATATGTAAGAGTAGGTTGGTGTCTAGCAAGATTTGTACTAGTGGGTATTAGTGTCTCTAGTAGGTTGGTGCATACAAATATTTTTAAGTGTAGGTTGGTTCCTACAAAGAATTATATAAATAGAAGTTTTGTGGTTTTCTCCTAAAAGGGTTTCCACATAAATATTGTGATCCATGTAATTTAGTTAATAGATCTCAAATGTGATTTTTTTCTTATGGTTGATGTATGTGTGAAAAAGTAAAAAACATTATTATACCAATTCACCCCCCACTCCTTCTCAATATAAGTGTGTTTTCAACAATTGGTATACGAGCAAGTTACTTTAGAAATAGTGTAACCACTAGAAGATGGATGTTGAGAGCACACATGGGAATTGAAACTGATACTTTAGAAAATGAATACAAATGGAAATAAATGATGTATTCAAAAGATGAAAACAAATTCACAAAAAATGAAAAAGTAGATCTTGAAGAATAACTCATTTGTGATTTAATTGAAATAAAGAAACTTAAGAAAAAAAATTGAAACAAAAGGAGCATCTACAAAAAAATGAAGAGGAGAATCATGATGAAAAAGAAAAAATTTCAAAAATCCTTCAAGAATTAGAGAATATTATTTCTATCCTAAATATTCAACTAGAAGAGGCAAAAAGGATGGAAGAAGTGGTGACAATCCTACTAAAGGAAAAGGAAGAAAATTGCAAGAAGCTAGAAGTTGAAATTCTTTCCTTAAGAAACAAATTAGAGAAGTCAACTACTCAGTTTAATAGAATCTTGAAGTTTGAAAAGAGCACTGAAATATTAGATGATATCATCAAATGCAAAAGATCACCATCAAATTGGTCTTCAATAAGATTCAATTGACCATCAAAGAAGATTCAAAAGCTATAGGGTCACCGAAGAAAGTAAATGAAGAAAAAAATTAAATGTTATGCTATTGTGCTCAAAATCTCATCAGAAATGAAGACAACAGGAAGAGAGACAATGATGTTCCATAAAAAAAATAGTGTTCCTCCTAAAGACGACAAGGACGTATTCAAAATATATTTCCCACCAAGATGACATCACACAACTTGGTACCAAAACTCTTTCCTTGGTTATCTTTTTCTTGCAATCACTTTGGTCATAAAGAAATAGATTGTAGAGAATATTTAAGGGGCTAAGTCATTTGATCATATTTTATTTACACATATTTTTTTTAATTGAGAGAAGTGGTTACATGAGCTTCTTGGGGGTAGGCCATGTGGTTCTTGATTTTCAAGTAAACGTATAAAATCATCTTTGTGTTGTTTGGGGGTTCAATTCATTGTTCAGTGTTCATTGTTCACACTCTTCTTTATGTTCTCTCCA
>JASDQU010105316.1:23112-34851 GCA_032191745.1 Picea mariana
TGGTTCTTGATTTTCAAGTAAATGTATAAAATCATCTTTGTGTTGTTTGGGGGTTCAATTCATTGTTCATTGTTGATTGTTCACACTCTTCTTTATGTTCTCTACATTAACACTTTCACTCTTTATTCGTTATTTCTCATTCAGCTTGGATCTTGGTGGGGGAAAAGTAAAAAATGAATTGTTTGGAGAGAATCCATTGTTGGTTGGTTGAAGTGACTGCTAGTGTATGCCAACCATGAATTAATGCCTGCATGCATGAGATGCATTGGAATGTACAAAATTTTATTAAAATTTGTGAGTCCTGAGAGTCCCAACATGGATATTATTAACCAAAAGCCCTGTAGCCTTAGAAGGAGGTGGACAACCTGAGGGACTACGTGGTAGAGAGGGGGGTCCATTATCTTGGGTTGTGCAGGCTAGAGAGAAGAGAGATGGTGTACTTTGGATTGTTGTGTGTTGAGGAACCTGTGAGATATTGAGTGTCGAATGTTTTGGGAATCTCAGTGACACCCTGGAACCGTCCTTTTGGATTCATAGCCCTGGCTCAGGGGTGAGATTGTTGTTGATACTTAGAACATGAGTTTATATGGTTGGGTAGAACATACTTGGTATGAAATGAGTTGGTGAATCATTTTGTTAAAGATAAGTTCTCTCTTTCATGTGTATTAATTATCATCTCTGAAATTTGTATTTATAATATGCATGTTTGTTGGTTATTTTGGTGCATGGAATATTGCTTATTTAATTTACTTTGTAGCATGAATATTGATTATTGCATATGTTGTTATGGTTTTATTTCATTATTCTTTATTAATTAAATGTGATCAAAAATTCAAATTAAATATAGAAGTGAGTTTTGGAGGTAGTGTGTATGGCCTGTGGGTGGATGGGTACGTTACAGATTGATATCAGAGATTCTGGTTGAAACATCAAACTGATATGGGCTGGAATGAGTGAGAATTGGGAGGATTCGTTGTTATAGATTCACTTTGTATGGATTTAGTGGGAAATTAGAGAGAAAAATCTCAAATCCGTGGGAGGATTTGATTTTTAAATAATTTGAATTGTTTGACAAGTTTAATGGATTCGGTCTGTGGGTTTGTAGACCCAAATTTGATTTGGAAGGTTAAGAAAATTTGTATTTTCATGGCTACTATAGCGTGGGGAAAATTTCATAGGATTGATGTAACACCCCATGTTTTGAACTACCATTTTAAATAATGTATTGTTACAATTTTGAGAGGCCTGAGAACCCAAACAATTATTAAAGGGCCAGTATGCCCTAGAAATGTAATGTTTTCATCATTATTAATAATAGTCACATCATTGGCTGCTAGACAAACAAGGAATGGAGTTATAGGGGGATATGATTCCAAAAGAGAGGGCGCTTGAGGGGCTAAGTGTTTATTCCTATGTTAATTAATTTTTTGCTTAAGGGAGGAAATCGGTTACGTAAGCTTCTTAGGGGAGGCCAGGAGGTTCTTGATTCCCCACAAGGTTACTTAAACTTGCCTCTGGTTTGATGGGGGGGTTTGAATAATGGCTTGTTCGTTGATTCCCTGTACCTGCATTCATTTTCTCCTCACGCACTCTCATGCACCCACTTACCCATTCACCGATCCATCCTTCATTTGCGTCTTGGCTTGGGGAAAGGGAGCCGAACTATTGAAGATTAGCCACGCATAGTTGGTTGTAGTGGTCATTGGTGTGATCCAACTATGACCCGAGGCCTGCATGTCTGATATGTGTTTTTATGTATCCAGCGTTGCTCACAGTTACAAGTCTTGTGAGTTCTAGCATTGAGATTCTGGACCAGTTGTGCTAGATCCCGATTAAGGAGAAGGACTGCCCGAGGGAATGCATGGCAGAGAAGGGTGGAGGTCCATTCTCTTGGGTGGTGCAAGTTGGGTAGAAGAGAGTTGGGTACTTGGATTGCTTTAAGAGTTGGGAAGCCTGTGAGAGCTTGGGTGCTGACTTGTTTGGGAAGCCAAGTAACACTCTGGAACAATCCTTGTGGATTCATAGCCTTGGCTCGGGGATGACACCGCTATTGCGATTTGGAGTAGTGGTGTCTATGGTTAGGTGGAACATTCTTGGTCTGTAGTCGTTGATGTCATTTTTCATAAAGATAAGTTCTCTCTGTTATGGTATCATTTACATGTATACTAATGTATTTCCATTGTATATTTAATTATCGTTTAATCAAATCTTTAGACTATGCATGCTTGTTGGATATTGTTGTGCATGTTGTTAAATCTTTTCTTTTATGCATATTGATATTTTAAAAAGGTATTGGTAAGAGAAAGAAGTCCAAGGGAGGACTTGCAGGTAGCATACCCTGGCCTATGGTCGGTTGGGTATGTTACATTTTGGTATCAGAGCTTCTGGTTGAAATACCGAGATGATATGGGTTGGGTGTGTTGGTCAGAGTCTCATGGTCAAGATCGAACTATGACCATGAAGTTGAAAATCTCAGGAGGAATGGCGTTGCAGAGTCAATGCGGGATTTAGATCGTCAGAGATAAATGGTAAGGGTTTCGAAGGATCAACGACCATCAGGCATGGTTGGGAACCAAGATGTAGGGGAGCTAATTTCCCAAGGTGGCCCTGCAATCTTGACCGTCGATCACCTGGGGGTATGTGTCACTAGATCCAGGACTTTGGATAAAATCCAGTGGGGCCGTATAAGTTTTGAAGTCTGATATCTCCGAAGTTCAAAGTCCTGAAGTAAAACATAGCCATCAGATTAAGGAGGACACACGGTGCATATCTGTGGACTCTGGGTGAAGACCCGAAGTGAATATTAGTTGTCCGATCTAGGAGGGCACCTGGCNGGCACTATGACATCACCTAGAGGTGATATGGACCCTGGAATTCCAAAGTGACGTGGCTTGGGGACATCACCAGGGATGGAATGGACACATGGGATGTATGCCATGTGTTAGTGATTTTTGAGCCTTTGGAGTATTGAAATGTCAATTAGAACATGACACATGTCACCCACCTGATTGGGCCACGTGTACGTTTCTAGTATTTTGCCACATGGCGATAGATCATGAAGTCAGGAGACTGGGCACTCTAGGGGGGAGGATGTGACAGATTGTGTTAGGTCAAAAACTCCTAAAGGTTGGAGTACATATCGATCGTTAATTCCAGAAGACACACATTGAAGGATCGTCGACTTCGAGTGAAAGCACTCTGGGTGAAATTGCAGGAGGGAAGTTTGAAACCTATGAAGCCCGAAGAGCTGAATCTATTCATAGTCACTGATCTGTGGGAGGACACATGTTGGTAGATCCTAAACTCTGGGTAGAAATCATTCTGGGAGGAGGAAAGGGAGGAAGTTGAGACTTCTGAAGTGTGGAGTCCCAAAACAAGATCTCAATCGTTCATCATGAAAGAGGACGAGGACCATTGATCTGGTCCTGGCTAGAAGTTTTGGAGTCCCAAATCTCTGGAAAAACACTTTTTTATCTAAGCGTAGGGTCATGGCCATGGTCATATGAATATTGAGAGATGAGGGGAGGGCTAAGGGCCGAATTGGTTGTCTTCGAGACAAAAAATTTCAAAGGAAGGATTTAGCTATGGTTTCTAGTCATGGTCACCTAGGAAGGTGGTCTAAAGGAAGCGTTTGTGGAGGATATAATTCTGTGTCAACCAAGGATAACATGATAGTGTTATTTCAGAGAATGGGGATATGATCTCTATGAAAAAAACAAAGAGAGAGTTGTAGCATTGTTTGGCAATTTTGTTTATCATATGCTTAATTCTAACAAAATGGCCGCTTACACATTTTGCAGAATTAATGGGTTTAAGCACATCACCTCAGGAAGCATATTAAGGAAATGGAAGAAGGTGAGGGAGCCTCCAGTCATGATAAGGAGGCCGAAGGCTAGTATACCAGATTTGGTAATGCAGAGACAGATTCCAATGGACGCAAGGAAAAAGGAGAGAAGGAAATGTTAATAGAAATGGTAAGAAGCCTAAAAATAGAAGTGTAGAGCTACAAGACAGACAACGAGATACTGATGAGAGAGAAAATTCATATAAATGATCAATTGTCTCATATCTTAAATCAGTTGCAAAGGAAAATGAATAAGGGATCAAAATCGAGACAAGAGGAAAAAGGAAGGGATGATCATGGAAGAGTTGGTTATTCCAGAAGTTCTAGTAGAGCTCATGAACACCACTCACCTCCTTAGCCAGAAATAAGTTTTTATGCATCGGAAGATCCCGTAAGCATTCCAGAAGTGTCCCTTGTCAGACAACAAAGAAGGAAACAAGAGGTAGATAGTTTGCAAGGAGATCTGAGGAAGCTCAAGACACCTTCCTTCGATGGTGAAATAGAAAGGGAAGATGATGTTGAAGCATGGTTTCTCAGACTTTGGAGATATTTTCGATTGCATAACTATTTATCAAATCTCGAAGCTAGGATTTCCACCTACCATTTACACGGGAAAGTTGTGATGTGGTGGGACCAACTGAATCAAGTGGAACATGTTAATGAAAGTAGGATCACTTGGAATCAGTTCAAGAAGTACTTCCATAAGGAGTACCTCTCAGAGCATTTATATGACAAGAAAATGCAGAAGTTCTTTGAACTTGGGTTGGGAAGCATAACTATGGTAGAGTACAAGAAGAATTTCTTAGGATTGTTAAAGTATGTAAAGTTCATTGGTGATGAGAAAGTGAAAATAAAGATATTTCTAAGTGGACTACCAGCCTTTTATAAGGAAAATATCAAGTATGATGAGACCAAGACCTTTACTGAAGCCATCAAGAAGGCTAAATACATGTATGAGCAAGGTTAGGGAAGAGAATCGTTGAAAAAATCTTTGAAGGGAAAGAAGAATGAGAAGTCCTATCAGAGGAGAAAAGGATTCAAGCCTTCCTTCCATAGGATTGAGCCTAATAGAAATCATAAAGATCAATATGCTAAGGGGGATTCCAAGAAGGAAGATTCCTTGGGAAAAGGGGAAGACCACCAATCCAATGTTGGGGATGCAAAGAGGATAACCTGTACAAGGATTTCCCACACAGAAAAGACAGAGTGAAGACTGTGCACAACATCCAAGAGGATACAACGGTCGAAGATATGGGAATAATCTATGCATCTTTAAATGATCGACAAGCAAAGTAACAGTCCCATATAATTGAGGTGGAAGGTAAGATTGTAAATTAACCTGTTGCTATTTTGATTGATTCAGGAGAAATTCATTGTTACATTGATCCTAAGATTGTGGATAGATTACATTTAGATAAAAGTAATCTTGGAAAAGAAAGTTTGGTTTAGTTAGCCACTGGAACCAAAAGAAGAATCCATGATATGGTCAGAAGTTGTTCCATAAGTCTTAATGGCATGAATACTAGTACTAACCTAAATATCATACCATTGGGGTGTTATGGTGTTCTGATTGGGATGGATTGGTTGGATAAGCATCATGTTGTCCTAGATTGTCATAACAAGACATTTACATGTCTTGATGGAAATGGAAAATAGAGCACTGTGAAAGGAGTTCCAAGACCCATCTCTATAAGGGAGATTCTGGCCTTACATCTGAAAAGATGTTTTAGAAAAGGATTTCAACTGTATGTAGCTCATGTGGAAGATCCAGATAATACAAAGGATCCAAGTATTGAAGATTTCTTGGTGCTACAGGAATTTGAAGATGTATTCCAAGAAATACCCTGATTTCCACCAAGAAGGGAGATAGATTTCTCAATTGACTTCGTGTCGAGAGCTTCCCCGGTGTCAAAAAGACCTTACAGAATGAGCACACCAGAGTTAAAAGAATTACAAATGCAGTTGGAGGAATTGTTGAAGAAAGGGTACATACGTCCAAGTGTTTCACCTTGGGGAGCACCAGTACTTTTTTTCAAAAAGAAGGATGGAACCTTGAGGTTGTGTATTGACTTCCGACAGCTGAACAAGTACACTATAAAGAACAAGTATCCTCTACCCCGAATTGATGACTTCTTTGATCAACTAAGAGGAGCAAAGATATTTTCAAATATTGACCTGAGGGCAAGATACCATCAGGTAAGAATCAAGGAAGAAGACATTCATAAGACATCCTTTAGGACCACGTATGGGCATTACGAATTTGTGGTGGTGCCATTTGGACTGACCAATGCACCATCTATCCTCATGTTCTTAATGAATGGCATATTCAAAAATTATTTGGACAAGTTTGTCATAGTATTCCTGGATGAAGTACTTATCAAATGTAAGTCTAAAGAGAAGCATGGACATCACTTAAGACTGATATTGAAAGTGCTGAGAGAACATCAGTTGTATGCCAAGTTGAGTAAGTGTTATTTTTATCAAAAGAAGATCCATTACGTGGGACACATTATTTCAGAGCAGGGTATAGTAGTAGATCCAAAGAAGATTGAATCCATTAGAGGATGGACAACACCCAAAAATGTGTGAGGCGTCAGATATTTTATGGGATTAGATGGATACTACAGAAGGTTCATAGTAGGGTTCTCTGAGATTTCTCACCCCATCACTTATTTACAAAAGAAGGGAACTAAATTTGAATGGACACTCAAGTGTGAAATAATTTTAACCTGTTGAAGGAATTACTTACTAGTGAACCTATGTTAAATATTATTGACCCAAATGAAAGTTTTGTGGTTTGTACAGATGCTTGTAAGGAAGGAATTGGGGGATTCCTCACACAAAAAGGACATGTCATTGGGTATGAGTCTAGAAAGCTTAAGGAACATGACAGGAACTATGCCACTCATGACTTGGAACTTGTTTCCATTGTTCACGCCTTGAGGATGTGGAGAAATTATCTCATGGGGAAGAAATTTGAATTAAGAACATACCACATTGGCCTGAAGTATCTTTTTGAACAACCAATCTTGAATGTCAGGCAAACAAGATGGCTGGAATTTTTAAGTGAATATGAATTCGATATCAAGCATATCAAGGGAAAAGAGAATAAAGTTGTGGATGCACTTAGTAGGAGATTGCATATCATGCATGCTACTATTATCAATATGCATCAGTCAGACCTGAAGAGAAGAGTTTTAGATGGTCTCGTTACAGATCATCATTACCTACAGGTAAAGGAAAACTTACAACAAGGATATGTACAATAGAAAACAAGGGAGTATGAGATAAAGGAAGATGGATTGCTCATGCATAAAAATAGAATCTATCTTCCTAGTTCCAAAGGACTGAGGAATTTGGTAATGAAGGAAATGCATGATGTTCCTTATGCTGGACATCCCGGTTACCAGAACACAATTACAGTAGTAAGAATCCAATTCTTTCGGTCAGGAGCGAAGAAGGGTGTTGTTGATTACATCGCTCGATGTATGGAATGTCAGAAGGTTAAGGCTGAGCATAGACACCCAACAAGTTTGTTGTAGGCATTGACAATCCCAGAGAAGAAATGGGAAGTGATCACCATGGATTTCATCACAAGATTACCCAGAACGAATAAGAAACATGATTCAATCATGGTGGTGGTTTACAAATTAACAAAGGCTGCTCATTTTGTGCCTATAAAGACAACACATAAAGAGGCTAATATTGCAGAAATTTTCATGAAGGAAATTCTAGGTTGCATGGGATGCTTAGGACAATCGTCTCGGATAGAGATACAAAGTTTACCTCCAATTTTTGGAGGGGATTGTTTAAAGGATTTGGCACAAATCAAAACTTTATCACAACACATCACCCCCAAAGATATGGGAAAATAGAGAGAGTCAATCGAATAATTGAAGATATGCTGAGAATGTATGTGATGGATAAGCCATCTAAGTGTGAAGATTACTTATACTTGGTTGAGTTTGCATATAGTAATGGGTATCAAGATTCATTGAGAATGATCCCATTTGAATCCTTGTATAGTAGGAAATGCGATACTCTAGTAAGCTTGGACAAGCCATTAGATAGAGTGGTACTTGGGCCGAAGCTTTTCAAGGACATGGAAGACCAGGTGGTCAAGATCAAGCAGAATTTAAAGGCAGCTCAGGATAGACAGAAAGTTTATGCATACAAGAACATGACAACTAGAGAATTCAAAGTACGGGAGCATGTACTTTTGAAAGTGAAGCCCAAAAAAAGCTCCTTGAAATTGGGTAATTGTACAACTTTGGCAGCAAGATTCTGTGGTCCATTTGAAATATTGGACACAATAGGGCTAGTTGCATACATGATTGCATTTCCTACTTCCATGAATGTGCATAATGTATTTCATGTATCTTTACTAAAGAAATATGTACATGACCCTAACCATGTTATTCATTGGCATCTAATTTAGGTAGAGACAGAGGGAGACTTTCAGGTTTAGCCATTGCGGGTATTGGACAGAAAGGTCAAAATGATTCAAAATCAAGTTATAGAGCTAGTAAAAGTTCAGCGAACTTGCTACATTCCTAAATATGCTACCTGGGAGCATGAAAATGTCATCTGGGAAGAGTACCCACAACTTTTTGAATAAATTTGAGATTTTGATCTCTATTTTGTATATGCACTAAGGACAGTGCCAAAATAAGGGGGAGGGGATGTAACACCCCAGGTTTTGAACCCCCATTTTAGATAATGTATTGTTACAATGTTGAGAGTCATGAGAGACCAAACAATTATTAAAGGGCCAGTATGCCTGAGAAATGTAATGTTTTTATCATTATTAATAATAAACACATCATTGGTTGCTAGACAGACAAGGAATAGAGTTATAGGGGGTTATGATTCCACAAGAGAGGGGGCTTGAGGGGATAAGTGTTTGTTCCTATGTTAATTACTTGTTTTCCTAAGGGAGCAAATCGATTACGTAAGATTCTTGGGGGAGGTCAAGAGGTTCTTGATTCCCCATGAGGTTACTTAAACCCGCCTCTAGTCTGATGGGGGGTTCGACTGATGGCTTTTTCGTTGATTCCCTGTACATGCATTCATTTTCCCCTCACACACTCACATGCACTCACTTACCCGTTCACTGATCCATCCTTCATCCATGTCTTGGCTTGTGGAAAGAGAGTCGAACTGTTGAATATTAGCCACAGATAGTTGGTTTTAGTGGTCATTGGTGTGATCTAGCTCTGACCTGAGGCCTGCATGTCTGAGATGCATTGGGATTTGTCCAACATTGCTCACAGTTGCAAGTCCTGCGAGTTCCAACATTGAGATTTTGGAGAAGTTGCACTGGAGCCCGATTAAGGAGAAGGACTGCCTGAGGGATTCCATGGCAGAGAAGGGTGGAGGTC
This sequence comes from Picea mariana, assembly GCA_032191745.1. Classification (NCBI taxonomy): domain Eukaryota; kingdom Viridiplantae; phylum Streptophyta; class Pinopsida; order Pinales; family Pinaceae; genus Picea; species Picea mariana. The sequence goes on from JASDQU010105316.1 coordinate 32,338, forward strand.
CATTCTCTCGGGTGGTGCAAGCTAGGTAGAAGAGAGATGGGTACTTGGATTGTTTTGAGAGCTGGGAAGCCTATGAGATCTTAGGTGCTGATTGGTTTGGGAAGCCAGGTAACACTCTGGAACCATCCTTGTGGATTCATAGCCCTGGCTTGGGGGTGACATTGATGTTGAGATTTGGAGCAGAGGAGTTCACTGGAACATCCTTGGTCTGTAGCCAGTTGGTTTCATTTTTCATAAAGATAATTTCTCTCTTTTATGGTATCATTTACATGTATATGAATGTATTTCCACTGTATATTTAATTATCATTTAATCGAATGTTTAGACTATGCATGCTTGTTGGATATTGTTGTGCATGTTGTTAAATCTTTTCATTTATGTATCCTGATATTTTAAAAAGGTAAGAGAAAGAAGTCCAAGGGAGGGCTTGCAGGTAGCATACCCCAACCTATGGATGGTTGGGTATGTTACAATCGACGACCAAGATCATGTTTGATCTTGAGATCAACAACCCAGATTCGTTCTTGAAAAATTTTAAAATCATAACTTTTTCGAAGTTTGACAAAGTTACCATATCAATTAATGAGATTCGTTTTGGTGGTTTGAAAATGAAGAAGATCAATGGTCCATTGTATTTTTTGGCCATTTGGAATTTGGAGGAAATCAACGATCGATATCAGTTTGAGTGGGACATCAACAACCCAGATTCACCTGGGTTTTGGCTGAAAATTGTTAAGCATTGAAATTCACCAAAGGAAATATTCGATCATCGACGAATGATGGTCGGGGGTCGGCATAGTTTTGTAATTTTTTCAGTTCATCAACAAAAACCTTTGATTTCCAGTAGCCAATGGTTGGGGATCGACAAATTTTGGCAAATTTTCGAAATTCAGTTAAGAGACATCTTTGATCGTTGATGGTCGATGGTCGAGGATCATAAAGTTTTGGTGAAGTATCAAAGTACGTACACGAGACATCTCCGACTTCTGATCGTTGATGGTCGGGGATAGAAAAGTTTTGGTGAAGTGTTGAAGTTCACCAACAAATATCTTTGATGGATGATGGATTGGGAATTGACGAATTTAGTGCAAATTTTAGATTCTTCCTAGAGAAACTATCGAGGGTCGATGGAAAAAGAAGTGTGTTGACATGTCATGCCACATAAACATCCACATGTCATGCCACATCAACCCAATTGATGCTTTAGGATGATGTGTCATGATAGGCCATCATTCAGATTTCATGACACATCGCCACAATTTCCACATTAGTGAAGGGATGGTTGATCGTTGATGGTCGAGGTTCGATGAGATTTGTGAAAAATATTGGTTTTTTGAGGAAGATGATTGATGGTGGATTGTTTATGATCGGACATCAACGAGATTCGTGGGTGTATTTTGGTTTGTAGATAAAACGGTCGACAATTGATGTTCATTGATCGGGCATTAGGGAGGTCGGTGGGAAGGTTTGGTTCGCAAAGGAAATCATCGATTCATGATTTTTTATCACCGATAGAAAGAGGATCAATGGTCCAAAATGCTTATGATTTGAGATCGACAGTGCAGATCGCATTTAGGGAAACAATTTCCACTTGAATTCATATTTTGTCCATAACTGGAGCATATTAAGTTGTATTGGGATGAAACTTATGTTTTTTTTTCAAACAGATTATATCTAGAAGAATGTTAGAGAGGGTCATTGTCCAATTCTACTTGCATTTGTCAGAAAATGGAAAATAGTGGTTTTTAAAGATCTGGGTCCAAGTCATTGACAGAGGTCCAGATTAAGATAAAAATCTTGGAGAGATTCCAGGAATAAGACATTCAAATAACCCATGAAGGAACATAATAAATCCTAAGGATACTGGAATGGGGATGCTGAAATAGGCCAAAATCCACTATTCCAGGCCACTTTTTGGGGATTTTTGAGTTATTTAGAGGAAAAGTGACCCTACATGAAAAAAATGGAAAATTTTATTACTAAACATTTTATATACTCATTTATACAAACAAATTTTGTTTAGTGAATTTTTTTCGTAAGTGCACATATTGTGAGATAGCCAGTTTTGCTAAAAGGACAAAGTTGCAGATTCCATATTGTTGTAGTTTTTGATTGGTGTATCAACTTGAAAATAAAATATTTGTTATGCATTACTTGTAAATATTATTAAATATTTATCACATAAAATTTTCTCTAGTTCTTGATATAGTTTCTTCTGCAGTTGATAGAATTTGGCATTTCAATAAAATTGCACAAGTGGAGAAAATGCATAAAAAGGGTGAAAGCGATTTTTTCAGGAAGTCGTAACTTTTAGCTCAGATATTGAAATGAGGAATGAGTATAGTCTTTGGAAATATCATTCAGAGGAGAATAAAATTAAATTATTATAATTTGGAGAATGATGATATATTTCTTCATGAATTGAGCAAAAAAATGACCTGTAGCATTGTTTGAAAACAATTCTATAATATGCATAATTCTAACAAAATGGTTACTTGAAAATTTTGCAGAATT
>JASDQU010105316.1:34871-58047 GCA_032191745.1 Picea mariana
TTGGAAATATCATTCAGAGGAGAATAAAATTAAATTATTATAATTTGGAGAATGATGATATATTTCTTCATGAATTGAGCAAAAAAATGACCTGTAGCATTGTTTGAAAACAATTCTATAATATGCATAATTCTAACAAAATGGTTACTTGAAAATTTTGCAGAATTAGGGAGTATAACCATAGTAATTCAATATAAGAATTCATATTAAATAAATGGAGGAATTGTAAGGATCATTCAGCCATGCTAAATAAGACAAAGGTCAAAATATCGGTGTTGGTAATGCAGAGACAAAATCAAATGGCCATAGAAGTAGAGGGGAACAAGAAACATTAATAGAGACTATGAGAAGCCTAAAAATGTAAGAGTAGAGTTACAAAGAAGACAATGAGAGGTTGATGAGTGAAAAAAATCAGATAAATTCTCAATTTATGTAAATCCTAAATTAGTTGCATAGGTAAGCAAAGAATGGATCAGACTCAAGGCAGGAGGAAGAAGAAAGATGTCATGAAATAAGAGATAGCTACAAAAGAGTTGGTCATTCAAGAAGTTCGTGTAGAAATCATAGACATCACTCACCTCCTTACTTAAAAAGGAATTTTTATGCATCTGAAGACTCCATAAGCAGTCCAAAATTGTATGTTGTTAGACAACGAAGAAGAAGACAAGAATTAGACAACTTGCAAGGAGTGTTGAGGAAGCTTAAGCCACCATCCTTTGATGGTGAAAGAGAAATGGAAGATGATATTTAAGCATGGTTTCTTGGACTCAGGAGGTATTTTCAATTGCATAAATACTCATCAAACCTAGAAGCTAGAATTTCCACATACTATTTGCATGGAAAAGTTTCTATGTAGTGGGATCAGTTGAAGCAAGTTCAACACATTAATGAGAGCAGGATCACTTGGAAGTAATTGAAGAAATATTTTCAAAAAAAGTATCTTTCAAAGAACTTCTATGAAAATAATATGTAAGAGTTCTTTGAGTTAAGGTTGGGAAGCATGAGCATGAAAAAATATGAGAAGAAGTTCCTAGGATTGCTAAAGTATGTAGGATTTATCAAGGATGCAAAGGTGAAGATACACAGGTTTTTAAGTGAAATGCCATCCTTTTATAAGGAAAATATTTAGTATTATGAGACTATGACTCTGATTAAAACAATCAGGAAGGATAAGTACATGTATGAGAAAGGAAAGGGTTGAGAATCCATGCAAAAAACTTGGAAGGATAAGAAGAAGAAGAAATATGATCAGAGGAGGAAGGGATTCAAACCCCCTTTCAACAGAAATAGATGCAATAAAAATCAACAACATCAATTTTCTAAACATGAATCCAAGAAGGAAGATTCCTTGGGGAAAAGAGGAAGACCACAAATCCAATTTTGGGGGTGCAAAGAAAATCATCTATACAAGGATTTCCCTCATAGAGGAGATCAATAGAATACCATGCACAACATCCAAAGAGGCTACACCAATAGAGGACATGGGAAAGATTTATGTAGCCTTAGAGTATCAACAAAAAAAGTACCAATCCAATATGATTGAAGTGGAAGGTAAGATCATTAATCAACCTATTGTTATTTCAATTGATTCAAGAGAAAGCCATTGTTACATTGATCCTAAAATCAAGGATGATTTTAGGGGCTAAATTTTACTCTTGGGATAATTTTCCATGGTTTTTCCCAAAAAAAGATTCGCTATTCTAAAAATGATTTGCCCAAATTCTATAGGATAAAATTATTTTACCTTAAAAATTGGCAAAGTTTTATACAAACTATATAGAATCCTTAGAAATTTGAATATTTTTACAAAACTATTGCCAAACATTTATGGTTTTCATATGAAGGATTACTAAGATTCGCCAAGGTTTCTACATTTTAAAATAAATTTCCATCCTTAAAATCATCCCTGCCTAAAATAGTGGATATATTACATTTGGAGAAAAGTACGCTTGAAAGGTCAGATTTGGTTTAGCTAGCCACTGGAACCAAAAGAAGGATCAATGAGGTTGTCAAAGGTTGTCCAATAAATATGAATGGAGTGAGTACTAATTCTAATATGAATATCATACCATTAGGATATTATGATATCATAATTGGAATGGATTGGTTGGAAAAAGACCATGCCATCGTAGATTGTCGTAACAAGACATTTACATGTCTTGATGAAAAAGGAAAATAGAGCACTTTGAAAGGAATTCCAAGACCCATTTCTATAAGGGAGATTTCAACCTTACAGCTGAAGAGATGTTTCAATAAAGGATGTCAATTGTAGACAGATCATGTTGAAGAGACAAAAAAGACAAAAGGGCCAAGCCTTGAAGATTTTATAGTATTGGAATAATTTGAAGTTGTATTCCAAGAAATACCAAGATTTCCATCGAAGAGGGAGATAAATTTATATATTGATTTAGTACCAAGATCTTATGTAGTATCAAAGACACATTATAGAATGAGTACACTTGAATTGAAATAATTACAAATGCAGTTGGAAGAATTGTTGAGGAAAGGGTACACATGCCCAAGTGTTTCACCTTGGGGAGCACCAATACTCTTTTTCAAAAAATAAGGATAGAACATTGAGGCTATGTATACACTTTATACAACTAAATAAATCCAAGGTAAAGAACAAATACCATCTACTCAAAATTGATGACCTCTTTGATCAGCGAAGATGAGAAAACATATTTCAAATATAGAGTTAAGATCTGGATACCATCAGGTAAGAATCAAGGAAGAAGACATCAATAAGACAACCTTCAGAACCAGGTATGGACATTATAAGTTTGTAGTGGTTCCTTTTGGACAAACCAATGCACCAATTATCTTTATGTGATTAATGAATGTCATATTCATAAATTATATGGATAAGTTTGTCATTTTGTTCTTGGATGACATACTTATTTATTCTAAGTCCAAGGAAGAGCATAAACATCACTTGAGGTTGGTGTTGCAAGTTTTGAGGGGAAATCAGCTTTATGCCAAGCTTAGTAAGCTTTATTTTTACCAAGAACAAATCCATTATTTGGGGCATATTATTTCAAAACAAGGTATAGCAGTAGATCCAAAAAATATTGAATCCATTAGAGGATGGCTAGCACCCAAGAATGTTTAAAAAAATAAGATATTTTATGGGGTTATCTAGATACTATAGGAGGTCTATAGTAGGGTTCTCTAATATTCCTCATCTGATCACTTATTTGCAAAAGACGAGAATTAAATTTTTAATGGACAATTGAGTGTGAAGAGAATTTTAATTTGTTGAAATAATTGCTTACTAGTGCATCTATTTTAAAGATTGTTGACCCAAATGAGAATTTTGTGGTATGTACAGATGCATGCAAGGAAGGACTTGGTGGAGTTCTCACTAAAAATGGACATGTCATTGGTTATGAGTCTAGAAAACTCAAATAACATGAGAGGAATTATGCCACACATGACTTGGAGATCGTTTCCATAGTTCATGCATTGAATATGTGGAGGCATTTTCTCATGGGAAAGAGATTTGAATTAATGACAGACCATAGTGGTCTAAAATATCTTTTTGAACAACCAACTTTGAATGCCAGGAAAACGAGATGGTTGGAATTTTTAAGTGAGTATGAATTTGACATCAAGCATATTAAGGAAAATAAAAATAAATTTGTTGAGGCACTCAGTAGAAGATTACATCTCATGCATGTTACAGTTGTTCGTATGCATCAGTCCAATTTAAAGAGAAGAATTTTAGATGTTGTTGTTACAAATCAACATTACATACAGGTAAAATAAATTTTACAGCAAGAAAATGTACAACATAAATTAAAGAGTATGAGATTAAGGAAGATGGATTACTTATGCATAAGAATAGAATTTATGTTCCTAGTTCTAGAGAACTTAGGAATTTGGTGTTAAAAGAAATGCATAATGTTCCATATCCCAGACATCTTGGTTACTAGAAAGCATCTGCAGCAGTAAGAAGCCAATTCTTTTGGCCAGGAATGAAGAAGGGTGTTGTTTATTATTTTGTTAGATGTATGGAATGCCATAGAGTAAAAGATAAACATAGACACCCAACGGGTTTTCTTCAGCCATTGTCAATTCCAGAGAGGAAATGGGAAGTGGTAACCATTGATTTTATATCTAAATTTCCTAGGACAACAAGGAAAAATGATTCCATAATGGTATTTGTGGATAAATTGACAAAGGCTGCTCATTTTTTTCATGTTAATATGACTCATACAACAAGTAATATTGTAGAAATTTACATGAGAGAAATTGCTAGGTTGCATGGAATACCTAAGGAAATTGTTTCAGAAAGAGACACAAAATTTACTTCAAATTTCTAGAGAGGTTTATTTAAAGAATTTGGTAAAAATATTAATTTTATCACAACATACCATCCATAGTCAGATGGGTAGACAGAGAGATTCAACCAAGTAATTGAAGACATGTTGAGAATGTATGTGATGGATAAACCATCTAAGTGGGAAGATTACATGCATTTCGTTGAGTTTTCCTACAATAATGGATATCAAGCTTCATTGAAGATGATCCCATTTGAAGATTTGTATGGTAGAAAATGAAATAATCCAGTGATTTGGGACAACCCAATAGACACAGTAGTACTTGGTCCATAATTTCTCGAGGATATGGAAGACCAGATGGTTAGAATTAAGCAAAATTTAAAGGCATCTCAAGAAAGATAGAAAATTTATGCAAATAAGAATAGGACAACTAGGGAATTTAAAGTGGGGGATCATGTTCTTTTAAAAGTGAATCCAAAGAAGATTTCATTGAATTTGGGTAGTTGTACAAAGCTAGAAACCAAATTATGTGGCCTATTTGAGATCTTGAAAAAAATAGGGTCACTTGCATACACACTTGCATTGCCTTCTTCCATGAATGTGCATACTATATTTCATGTCTCTTTGTTGCAAAGTATGTATATGATCCTAACCATGTTATTGATTGGCATTTGATTCAGGTAGAGCCATAGGGAGACTTTTAGGTCCAACCAGTGCGCATATTGGGAAAAAAAGTCAAAATGCTCTGGAATCAAGGTATAGAGATGGTAAAAGTTTAGTGGACCTTCTACGATGTTGAAGATGATACTTGGGAGAATAAAGTTTCCATGCAAGCAAAGCACTTGTGAAGTTTTGAATAAATATTGAAATTTTGATTAATGTGTTATATATGCACTGAGGACAGTGCTGGAATAAGGCGGATGGGAATGCAATAGCCCAGTTTTGATTCCCCATATTAAATAATGAATTTTGTTAAATTATCAAGGGCCAGAGTCCCCAAACCATTAAAAGAGGCCAGGATGCCTAGGAAATACATTTTTGGTTGTTATACAGACAAGGACAAGAGTTATAGGGGGATATGATTCCATGAGAGGGGGGGCTTAAGGGGATAAATCATTTTATCATATTTTATTTACCCATAATTATTTTAATTGAGAGAAGTGGTTACATGCGCTTCTTAGGGGAAGGCCATGTGGTTCTTGATTTTCAAGTAAATGTATAAACCCAACTTTCGGTTGTTTCGGGGTTCAATTCATTATTCATTTTTCACACTCTTCATTTTTTTTATCTCCATTCACACTTTCACTCTTTAATTAATTATTTGTCATTCGCCCTAGATATTGGTGGGGGGAAAGAAAAAAAAATTGTTGGGAGAAAAGCCATTGTTTGTTGGCTATAGTGATTGTTGGTGTATTCCAGCCATGGATTAATGCCTATATGCATGAGATGCATTGGCATGTACTAGATTTTATTCACATCTACGGTCCTGAGAGTCCCAGTATGGAGATTCTTGACTATAAGCATTGGATCCCTCAAAGGATATGGAAATCCTGAGGGGCTGTGTGGTGGAGAAGGGGGTCCATTCTCTTGGGTTATGCAGGCTAGAGAGAATAGAGTTGGTGTACTTTGTATTTTTATGTGTTGAGGAACCTATGAGAGATTGAGTGATGACTAGTTTGGGAAGCTAAGTGACACCCTAGAACCATCCTTGTGGATTCATAGCCCTGGCTCGGGGGTGACATTATTGTTGAGACTTATAACAATAGTTTATATGGTTGGGTGGAATGTCCTTTGTCAGAAACCAATTGGTGGATCATTTTGTTAAATATAAGTGCTCTTTGTCATGTTTTTTGTTTCCTATATATTTATTTTCATTGTGTACTAATTATCATCTATGAAATTCGTATTTATAGTATGCATGCTTGTTGGTTATCATGGTGCATGGAATATTGCTTATTTATTTTATGTTGTAGAATGAATATTGATTATTTCATATTCTATTATGGTGTTCTTTCATTCTTATTTATTAATTGAATGGTATCATAAATTTGAAATCAATTTAGAAGTGAGTTTTGAAGGTATTGTGCCTGGAATGTGGGTGGATGGTTATGTTATAATATTTCACATCATTTCATTGCATTATAATGATCCAAGGGGTGTTATTTTATAGTCTCAATATCTAACATATTTCCAAAGAATCCAAAATATCTTGTCCACATATAACCGTCAGTGATTAGAGTTGACTCCAAAAAATATTCTCTATCAAGTTGGCTTGACATGACTCGATCCTATTGGAGTTACTTCACACACACTTAGGATTTATTTTTCCTAAGGTTTTTCCTATGTTTATTAGTCATTATTTAGTCCCCTATATTTTAGGAAGAATATTCCTCTAGGGAGAATATTCTCTTCAGTTTTCATTGTAGTTTGATCATTTGAGTGGAGTCTAGATGCTACATTTGGATTATCACCATGCAGCATTGGGATAATTACCAACTAATGTGCATTGTCCTCGGGATCATCACCAGAATAGCGCATTACCCATGATTCTCTGATCTTCTCCGAACTTCACTCTGTTTCAATCAGTTAACTGAAGACTGATAGACTAGTTAACTCAGTTAGGTGGAAGTTCACTTATGTAACTTTTTCGAGAGACTAGACTAGGTGGAAGTTTACTCCCATAACTATTATTGTGTGTATAGATCACTCTATACCACCACTATGGTGCATTTTCCTCTCCTCCAATGCACATTGGTTGATTTATACAAAGTATATCATGTGTAAAGTATTATTCATTCATTTTTTTAATGATAATTCTTCCATTCTTTCTCTCTTGCTTCTCTTTTATTCTATTTTCTCTACAACTGTGTATGTAAATTCCAAACTAGATCTATTATGTGAAGGTTCAACACATTTATAGATCCAACTGACTATTTTTACAACTCGTAGTCCATTATAGTGATGGTTGATTCACTTCCTGAATCTCTTTGATTGTTGGTTGATTGTCCAACTGACAAGTACATCGACTACTCGACCGACTCATATGGTGTGATGGTAAATCACCCTATTGACTATGTTCAGATGTATATTGACCTCTCGACCAACTGAATGAATTATATGTGTGATGAAAAAGAAATTCTTGATGTTCCAACACCCCCCCATCAACACATAGATCTAGAGATTCAGGAGGTGAAATTACAATACTAGAACAACGCCCCATAATTCCAACTTCTTGAGGTCCAAGAAAAGTGTGGATCTTGATAAATATGGATTCAACTAAAGGTTTTGTGAATATATCAACAACTTGATCCTCAATGCGGCAATATTCAAGAGAATAAATTTCATCATAAAGAAATTGTCACAAAATATTGAACATGGAGCTCAACATGTTTCATCTGACTGTGAGAAATGGGGTTTTCAACAACCTTAATGAGACTTTTATTATCCCAAAATATTGTATCCGAGGTATTAACATGAAATCAAATCTTTCCCAAAAGTTGACGAATCCAAATTGATTTAGTACCTTATATTTCTTGTACAATCACACCAAAGGTCCAGTGTTATAGAGAAACACATACCCATACACGAAATTTCAGTAATATGTGTTTCCAACCTAGTTGGAGTCGATAAATCCGACTAGCGCATATGAACTATGACAATATATGATACCAATATTAGTGGGACCATTTAGATATCGAATGATGTGTTTGACTTCCTTCCAGTGGCTTTCTCTAGGATCTTTCATGAACTGAGAAACCACGCTGACAACAAAGGACATATCAGTTTGACTATGAGTAAGATAAGTAAGACTACTGACCAATTGTTGATAGAGTGTAGCACCGATATCAAGTGTTTGACAGGTTTTATTAATATTCACTCAGGATTGAAAAATAAGTGGCATGAGTATTGCAATCAACCATCTCAAAACTTATCAACGGATCCATTAAAATTAGACTGAGAAATGAAAATAGCACCAGAAAGTGGTAATAATTGAAGAACCAAAAAAAATGTAGAGTGCCAAGATATGTCATGTCAAAGAAGTAAGCAAGGTTTTTCTTTAATATAAATATGAGAGAATTATTATTGTCAGTAATGATTAACTCATCAACATATATAAAAAAAAATAACAGAGTCTCCATTGGAGTGGACAACATACAGGATATGATCATATTCACACCATTTGAAACCAAGCCTAAGAAAGAAAATATCAATCTTAGTGTACCAGTCTTGATGACCCTACTTCAAACCACAAAGAGACTTCTTGATTCTACATACCAAATTGGAATCGATCACAAATCCAGGTGGTTATTCCATGTAAATTTCTTCAAATACATCTCCATGAAGAAAGTAACTCTTTACATCCATATGATGAATATGCCATCCAAAACAAGCAGTAAGGGAAATAATCAGTGAAACTGAGTTCATATTTGCAACAGGGGAAAAAGTTTCACTGTATTCAATTCATTCTTTTAGAGAAAACCCTTTCACAATGAGGCATGCTTTATGTCACTCAAAAAAACCTTCAGAGATAAATTAGGTCTTGTACACCCATCAAAACTTCACAATGCTATTTCCATGTGGTTAGCGAACCATGTCCCATGTTTGATTCTTCTCCAAGGAATCAATTCCAGTCTTCATTTCCTGTTCCCATTCGGGTCATCCTTTGGCATCAAAGTACGTAACATGATCGTGGGTTTCAAGGACACGAGTCATGAGGGAAATGTTGGAATGTTGGTTTTAAATTCAATTCGATGGTCCGCAAGAGGCCTCTCCATCATTAGATCCAAAAAATTCAATTGTATTGGAAACCCAACAAGGTAGAGAAGAAAGAAATGAATTGTGGTTCACTTCAATAGATTGATTAGAAGTCATAGGTTATGATTCTGTGGACTAGTTGAAATCAAATACATCGTACTAGCCAACTCAAATATTGACAATCGATTTGAAACAGGTAGAGAGTTTGATGGAACATTCAAAGGATTGAATAGGGGAGGATGAGAACCAATGTTTGAGACAACATCAAAGGGATCATCTTGCATTAATTTGAAGGAGGAATTCAAAAATTTAACTTTGGAAGACTTCTCATCAAACCAAACATTGCATTGGACAATAATTTATTGTTGTATAGGATCAAATAGTTGATAGGATACCAACTCTTTAGAGTATCCCATCATTATGAAAAAATGACTCTTTTCATCCAATTTATTTCAACAATCATCAGGAATGTGAGCCCAGGAAAAACATAGAAACACATGGAGGATGCCAATATAAGGTTTCTTCCCATACAATTTGTTCGAATGGATTCTGGGAAGGAACAACTCATTTCAATATGTGATTGAGTAGATAATTGGCACAATACACTACTTCATTCCAGAAGTGAGGAGACAAGTGTTTTTCCTATAAAATACGTCTGGCCATTTCTACTAATGTTTGATTTTTGCATTCTGCAAATCCATTCTATTGATTTGTGTGATGAACCGACCATTTCCAGTTAATACCAAAAGAAGGTAGGTATTCTTCAAAGGGTTGATTGACCTACTCACCACCATTTTATGATATCAATCCCTTGATGGGTCTAGAACATTTGTTTTCAAAAAAGGCCCAAAATTATTTGAAATTTAAAAAAAAATATTTTAATTCTTCAAGAAAAAGACCCATGTGAAATGAGAGAAATCATACATGAAAGTCAAAATGTACCTTTCACCTACTAGTGCAAGTAAATTGATAGAAACAACATCATTGTGAACCAATTCTAGTAGGTTTTTTTCTCACCATGCTTGTCGAGTGTTGAAAGGTTACTTGTGATTCTTTCCAAGTACGCAACCATTGCATACACCTTCAGGGGGAAACACTTTCGGTAAACCAACAACCATGTTCAATGTTTCCAATGTTTGCAGACTTCATAAATTCATATGTTTGAGTCATTCATGCCAAATTTGACTTATTTCATCAATGTGATGAATAAGTGTAGTTGGTTCAAATTCAGGTTGAGCCAAGTCACAAAACTTGTATAAGTTGTCCATCGATTCTATAAACCCATCAATGACAATCAAATTCCTTTTCTTCAAATCCCAAACATAGAATTGGTCTAGTCAGAATTCCACAATATTACCAGTCTGATTCAACTAAGCAATAGATAATAGATTGGAACTAAGATTTGACACATGATAGACGTTGACAATTTTACCATGTCGATAGGTTACATCACCCTGACTAACAACATCCAAAGAAAAATCATTAGTAACATAGATTCTACTTTCTTCATCTTTATTTAGTCTCGTGAATAAAGTGGCATATTTCGCCATATGATGAGTGCACCCATAGTTAACAACCCAGTCATTTTGCACATTGTGAGACATGAGGGCATGAGAAGTCATGAATTGGAAGGTGAAATTATCAACATGTTGAAGAATAGTCGACAGGTCTCCTTCAAGTATCTTAACCTTCTTATCTAAATCGTCTCACTTCTTGAAGAATTTCTTCTCGAAATGTCCAATCTTTCCACAATACCAAAATGTTTTGTTATTTTACTTCATTGTGGTTAGCTTTGGGGTCCTTGAACAATATATCAAGGTTTTTGTGTACAAGCATTAGTCTACCATTTATTCCTGGAATCATGTTTACCTTACCCTTGAAAAAGTGGGCCTGATGCTTATCACCAAGATTTCCTTCTTCAAGAAATATATGTTTATCAATAATAAAAATTTCACAAAAATATTCAAATGAGTATTCCTTACCATATCTCTTGAGTGCATGCTAGTTGGTGTAGAAGGTCGATAAGAACACATCAAATGGCATTCTCAAATTTATCAATACCATCTCAATGAATTGTTCTTCCTTCTTCTTTTAGTTCTCACCAAATTAGCTCAAATTCAACTAGAGTTCCTTAACACATGCTAAATAGTCCTCCATTCTTTCAAAGGAATGAGGATCAAGAGATATAAAATATTTCTCCAACTGCATGATGTGGCTTTCATCGACTCCATTGACCAAGATCTTCATATTCTTCCAGACCATATGTGGACAATCAAGTCTAATGATATGATAATGGATTTCCCATGAGATCTTAGTAATGACTATCAAATTTATGTCACTGCCAAAACCTGCGGCTACAGAACCACCCGTGGTTACCATATCTTCAAATTTTTGTAGCTACCGAAACCTACAGATACAAAACCACCTGAAGATACTATAACTTCCCCTTTTGCAACTACCGAAACTTGGGGCTACAGAACCACCACAACTATAGAACTATTCAATTGATGCAACTACCTCAGATATGCCAATGAGTACCTTCCAATAAAATTTCACAAGATACATATTGAATTTGATCAATACATGATAATGAGAGTCTCTTGATCTCTTATTTATACTTCCCAAGTTCCTTCCTTTAGGGGCCATATTGTAACTATTTTACCCATCTTCCTTATTCTAGGGACAACCCACCTTCTTCTTGCAACTACTTTACCCATAATTAGTAAACTCACAATTTCTTGTTGCAACTAATTTATTTTTAATTATTTTCTTGTTTCAACAAATTTACCCATAATTTACTTCTAGTTTGAACCACTTTGACTAGAAAACTTGTTGATGAATTTCTAGGATCTTCTAGAATAATTGACTTATTTGTTGGCCTTCTAGGAACTTCTAGATGATTCTTTGAGGGTCCTCCAAATTGACAAATTCATATCTCCTCAACTGTAAGGAGCCACGTGATGTACCACCTAACACCGAAAACAACATGACATGTACTATAAATCTATGATAGTCTTACTTTCAAATACAATAACATTCATGTATTTATTCCTCGATCAACTATGGGTTCCATGACCATACCTTCGAGCCTACATGTATATTTCATAAAATCCATCCAACACATATGTTAACATCAACCACTCCATCAATGAAAACTAACTATCCATCTATCTCAACCACATCTCTAGGGCTTCCTGACTTATCCAAGGGTTGACAACAATCTCCAAGGGTTGACATCAATGACAACCAACTGTCCAAAACAAATGTCCAATAATATCCCCCTTTGACATTGATGGCAACACTAATGGAAACATTGATGCTCTAACATTCATGCTCCCCTTGTGACCATTTATCCTCATCAATTTTTCACACTCTCCCCTTTTGACATCAATGGAAAAGGGTCTCTCTCCTTGGGTTTTCTCCCCATGTATTCATGCATCTGTTCTCTCTCTCTCTATTTCCATGCCTTTGTTCCTTCTCTTCACATGTTTATCTCCTTATGTGACCTCTCTTGAAATTATATCTTCTTTGAACAATCCTTCTCTTTCTCTTCCTTTGACATCATGGGAAAAAAGATAATTCCCCCTGTCGGTATGTCTCCCCCTATCTGCATGCTTCTAATATTTTGTTCTCAATATCTTTCTTTAATGATTTATATTCCCTTGACCTCTCTGCAAGATGTGGTGTAAATCAATGTAGTGCTACCTGTAATTGTTTCCTTTCCTCTCTTCCATTTCTTGCTAATTTTCCATTGGTGCTTCCTCTTATAACTCTTTGATATCTATAAAAATCATTCAAAATTTCTTGACTTCAAATGATCTATCATGACCACACTGTTCAAAAATGTCCCTCTGATTATATAAATTCTACATCAGGTGATCTTTCCCTATTTTTTTATGCCTCTCACTGCTTGCATTTCTGTGACCAACTAATTTAAACTGATTCCACTAATAAATTGTTATGAATTTTATCTAGCCCATGTTTTTTGTACATGCTAATGATCTCATAAATCCATATATGTCCATATGTCATAAGTTTTCCATAATTGTGCTACTCAACTGTCAACGATGTTGACTCATCTATCACTATACTATCATGAAGGCTTCACAACTACAACCGAATCAAATGTGTCTATTGATCTACTCTATTTGTAAATCAAGCTATGAATGTCTAGAACAACCTATACTAAATATATCTCTACCTAAAGTAATATAATCATAAACATATTCCTATGTAACTTCCAATTGATATTTGTGTGGGAATACTACTTCTCATCTAATCAATATGTCATTTTGTACTTCTTCTATATATCTCTGCAAATAATTCAACCAGCTCGAAAGACGGTTCTCCGATTTGTAGTAGCTACTACATTGACTTCCCCTATTCAATATCCATATTCACTAGGAGTCTTTAAGTTGGGTGACTAAGAAAAATACCTACTCTCATGTGGAGTAATATTCCTTTTCATATATAGACTCATCATCTTTATGAACTTTGACTTATTCCCATTTTCCCATGGATTGATCTTGCACTACAATTCCTGAAAGTACTATCTCTTGGGTCTATTCCTTATTCACTTGTTCTTCTTTTCTTTCTCGCATTACTGCAAATATTGTGATCTTTAGGACTTGGTATTTATTCACATGTTCTTCTTGTTTTTCATTTCTTATTCAAACCTTCATGTATATAACATATTCCTTTTTTCATGTAGATTTTGCTTGATCTCATACTATTTCCAATCTTAAGAGTATGACTTATGGGTGTCTTTCATTCATCTTCTCTTATTTATTAGGTAGCTAGAGAGGTGGTAGTGGGGGGCAGAGGGCCCATACTAATAATAGTGGAGGCCATTCAATGTAAGGTGGACTAGGTTCACTATATTATTAAATAAGACTCACTATGGAAGTTAGATATAATAAATGGGTAGTTAGATATAATAAATGTAAAAGGACTTGTTAAAAGGTTCTACTTCTAGAAGATTCCTCCTATAGAATGTTCTTAGGTGATGGTAGCACGATATAAAGAAGTTCAAGAAATGTAATGGGATATGAAGAGAATTATTGTATTGTGAGTTTTATCTCAATAGGAGGATGCCCCCTCAAAGTGGCAAGTGAACAGGAGAGGATCCCTTCCATAATAGGATCCAGTGTATGGTGTTGCCCTACCTCAAGGGTTTGGTGATAATAAAGTGTGGTTTCTTCTATCTTGCTTTGTTGATCTATTGTGTATTCAGTATTTGTGGTGATTATATTTGTAGATTGATTCAGTTTCTTAACAAGTGGTATTAGAGCACTTTCCTTGGCAGACATTGTGGGAAAATATTTTTTATTTTTGCATATTTTTTTTTTCGAAGAAGAAAAAAGAGGGCCATGACATTCTAGATATTCTCAGTATATTCCTGTGCAAATTTTGCAGAAACGGGTTGTATCTCTGATTTCCTCTCATAAAAACACCCAATTTAAAAAAAAAATCGTCTGAAACGGAGTTCAGGAAGTTAAGATATTGAAGTTTTAAAATATGCAATCTTTCAAGGTTTTTTCCGCGGACGGCACCGCATTTTTATTTTTTTATTTCTGTAAAATATGGAGGCCTAATTTTCCCAAAAGAATTACATATCTGAGTTTCTCTCACAATTTCACCCAATTTCAAAAAAAAAATCATCTGAAACAAAGTCCGGGAAGTGAAGTTATGAACATTTTAAATTCAATAGTTTTTTAGGGTTTTCCAGAAAAAACCGCGATTTTTTTGCCATAACTTATTGTTCAATTTTTTGTGTTTTTTCATGATGGTTGTGAGACCGAAGAGATCATAGGGTGATGAGATGGTTATTTCCTCTCAAAATCTCAAATAAATTATAAAAATTACTGAAGCATTCAAATCTCAATTGTATGACACATTGGATGCTAGATTGCATGACCTTGCAGATGGCCTCAATGATAGTTTTCATAATATTCAAGATTCATTGGATAGCATGCAGGATATATTTCTTATGGAGGACATCAAAGATGCATATAATCAATAAATATGTGCTTGGTATAATTTTGAAGCCGATTGTGATGATTGGTATATGGATAGTTGTCATTTTTGGGATGATAACCACTTTTATATTTTATTTGATGACTCTAATCCAACTTCTATAGAGAGAATCAATGTAACAAATCGAGCTCCAATCATTATTACCAGTGTCCATCATACATATTCTACAATGGTATTATTCCTTCCAGATTCTACTATGACAATTTTCCACTATGTGGATGGATCTTCTTATTTGGATCCACATGACATGTGTTAGTTTTTGGAGCATCATTTTGAGTTCGTTATTGGGTTCCAAAATCTTCCACGGGGAGTTCACATAAGCACTTGGACATGGGACCCAGGATTACAATGGTGTTTGGACTACTTCAACATGGTGGCTTTCCTTTCTACATGGGACCTTGGTTGTCTAGTCTTCTTCAGCATTATGGTTGACAATTATCCATGGGACCCTGGTATATGGTTGTACATCAAGCATTGAGGACAACTATTTCATAAGGGGGATGTAATTTTAGGTAGATAGAGAGGTGGTAGTGGGGGCTCAGAGGGTCCATAGTGATAATAGTGGAGGCCATTCAATGTAAGGTGGACTAGGTCCACTATATTATTAAATAAGGCCCACTATGGTAGTTAGATATAATAAATGGGTAGTTAGATATAATAAATGTAAGAGGATTTCTTAGAAGGTTCTACTTCTAGAAGATTCATCCTCTAGAATGTTCTTAGGTGATGGTAGCACTATATAAAGAGGTTCAAGCAATGTAATGACATATGAAGAGAATTATTGTATTGTCAGATGTATCTCAATAGGAGGATGATCCCTCAAAGTGGCAAGTGAACAGGAGAGGATGCCTTCCATATTAGGATCCAGTGTATGGTGTTTCCCTACCTCAAGGGTTTGGTGATAATAAAGTGTGGTTTCTTCTATCTTTGTTTGTGGATATATTGTGTATTCATTATTTGTGGTGATTATATTTTTAGGACAATTCAGGTTCTTAACATTATTTTACCTGTTCTTGTCTTATTTTCCAAACTTTCTTATATATGATATAAGTATACATCATTCTTCTACAAGCATGAGCTATGTGACCATAATTGTGGAATTTGTAACATTCAATGTTATGTGGGGCCACATAAGCATTTCTTTCTTAAACATTTATTCCACAAACCCTGCAATCTACAATTTTATGTCCAAAGTTAGCAAAATAAAAATAATGACCATAAAATAAATTTACATACCTGGGAGTGAATGATCTTATTTGTGGTGTGGTCCTTCTGAATTCATGCCTTGAATGATCAAAATATTCTCTTCTATTGATCCCTTCATTCTGATTGAAGGTTCTTTGTGGATTGAAAGTGTAGGTTCTTCTTGAAGATGTATATTTATCATTTTTTTTTATTCTGGCTAACCATAATTCCTTCCTTTGAATACTTCTGCATAAATCTTACTCTTTTGTTCATTCTTATTTTCTGGCAACTTGGAGCGCTTCTCTTCAACATTCGTTACAAATGACATGGGTGTTTCCATCTTTTTAACATTCTTACTAAGCTTGACGATTTTGGCTCTCAAGGTGACAATTTCTTCTTCAAGATTCTCAACCTCTTCTTCTTTCTTCATCATCTTCATGACTTCTTTTGTTCTCTTTGCCTCTTCAAGTTGGATATTCAAGGAGATCATTTCCTTTTCAAGTCTTCTTTCTTTTTGACCAAATTCTTCTTCAATTTGATTTAAGTCCTCATTTCTTTCCTTAAGATGATCCATAACAATATTCTCTCTCTTCTCTGCTTCCTTTCTTTTGGTTTACAAACACTGCTTCTCTTTCATTACCTCCTTTTTTAGTGCTGCTATTTCAACTTCTAAACACTACTTCTCTTCCATTTGAATTTTATATGTTTCTTCAATATTTCTAGCTTCTTCTAGCTAAGCTTTCAGTTTCATGATGACCTATTAGACTTCTTCAAAACTTTCTTGAGAATTATTCTTAACTAATTGTTCCTCAAGAGACTTGATCTTCTTCCTCTCTTTTTTCAATTCATCTAAATCCCTGATTAACTCTTCTTCAAGGTCTACTATGCCTTCTTCACAATATTCCTCTTCTTCTAAATTTGTTTGGCATGATGATCGTCTTTTTTCTTGTTTTGTAGCTACACTTTCTTTAATTTTCTCTGGATTTGTGGTAGAATGGGATTCCTTTGAGTAGAAATTATGTAGCTTATCCCAAAATAATTTTTTTGATTAACATTGTCCCACTTTGAATTTCACCGAATCAAGTAATCTTTCCATGATGAAATCCATTGAAATTGTGTTCTTCTTTTACAATTCTTTCTTAGTTGCAGTCTTTGTCTTCTTTGAACCGATGAATTTTGTAAATACCAAGTACCAAACATCATATCCATGTGCTTGTAAAAATGTTTTCATTCTGATTCTCCACATCTCATACTGCATGCCATTCTCAACATCGAACTATGGTATTCCATTTCTATA
This sequence comes from Picea mariana, assembly GCA_032191745.1. NCBI lineage: Eukaryota > Viridiplantae > Streptophyta > Pinopsida > Pinales > Pinaceae > Picea > Picea mariana. The sequence continues at coordinate 52,428 of JASDQU010105316.1, forward strand.
CAAATTGTTTCTCTCTGTGATCTTCCTTCCTTTCATTAAACTATTTCCTTGAAGGAATTGACTCTAATACCAATTATTGGAATATTGAGAGGGGGGGTGAATCAATATGAGCAATTTTACCACTTTTAACCACAATATATAAACTTCAACTTAATCAATTGTATATCATCAATATATTATCAGTGTATCATGATCATATAAACATAAACAACATCACATCAACAATATCAGATCAAGTACAAAGTACACTAGAATTACATGGAAACCCAAAGGGGAGAAAACCACATAATCCTTTCTTATATATTAAAGAATACATTCATTGGTAGAACCAACTTCCCAATTCTCCAGTTGCAATTGGAAGGAGGCTATGAACCCTATTTATAGGATCCATCCTAAAGGAAGCTACAACTCCCTAATTTATATGGCTCCAACCAGAATCTAGATACAACCCCTTGATTCTCAGGCTCCAACCTGAAGGAAGTTGCAACTCCCTAAATTCTCTAGCTCCAACTAGAAGGAGGATACAACCCTCTGATTCTTAGGATCTAGCATGAAGGAATATCCAACTCCCTAATTATTCGATCCAACCAGAAGGAGGCTAAAACCCCCTTTCCTTGGCCCATCCTGCCACCATGAAACATAATTGTAGACAAAATGTCACTACCACAATCACTGCCACTATCACTGTCACCGTCACTTCCACTGTCATTGCCACTGTCACTATCAACATGCCACATCATCTTGTCATTGTCATTAATACTCAACTAGATCCTCTCATGTGGATCATATACCAAGGACACCTCTCAACTAGATGTCCAACATCACCAACACATGATTCGACCAAGCATGTACTAAACTATCAACATGTAGCCTACCAAGCCTCAGTCGTTTACAAAAACCTGTAAAATGACATGTGCTTCAACCATGCACCAACACATAAAAAAAAGTGCACCAACCATGAAACAACACCTATACCATGAACCTCAACCATCAACCATGTACATTAACCATCAACCATGTACATTAACCATCAACCATATGCATCAACCATGTACATCAACCATAAACCATGTACATCAATCATCAAATTTTTACCAAAATATGCATCAATGTATAATCCAAACCTGAATATTTCATCATAATCAAGAAAGATCATATACCAAGTATATGCCTCAAGTCTATTCCAATATCACAAAGATGTGCCTCTAAAAATGAACCATAATAACCATATAAAATGTACCAAGGATATGTCTCAAGAACAACACCAAAGCATGAACTTGAACCATGTGCAACCATAAAACAAAAGGGGCCTACAAGATATTCCTTAAACATGTGCCAAAGCATCACTAAGATATAACCTTAACATGTAGCATACCATCACCAAGATATAACCTTGTAAATATGCATATGGACATACCTTTAACCCTGTAGCAAACTTGTTGCATCATTATCAAGACCTGTACCATACCATGCAACAACTGGAACAATTCCAATATGCAACTCGGATGCAGCTACTAAACTGCCAACTTTCTACAACATCCAAATCACCCGCAGCTACCAAAACTGCCACTTTCTGTAGCTACCAAAACATGCATCTATAGAACCACCTGCAACTATCGAAACTACCATTTTCTATAGCTATAGAAAATGACAGCTATAGAACTATTGAATTCCTACTGCTACTAAAACTTGCATCTATAAAACCACCTGTAGCTACTAGAACTTCCACTTTCTATAGCTAATGAAACCTATGCCTACAAAACCACTTGGAGTTTCGTGAACTTCAACTTTTTGTAGCTACCAAAACTTGTGGTTATAGAACTTTTGACTTTATGCAGTTACCTCATATATGTCAATGATTACCTTCCAATAACCTTTCACGAGATAGATATTCAATGTGCTCAATATGTGTTAATGGGAGTCTCTTGATCTCTTATTTATACTTCCCAAGTTCCTTCCCTTAGGGGCCATCTTGTAACCTTTTTACCCATATTTCTTCATCTAGGGATAACACACCTTCTTGTTGCAACTACTTTACCCATAATTAGTAAACTCACAATTTCTTGTTCAAACTAATTTATTTTTTATTATTTTCTTGTTGCAACAACTTTACCCATAATTAACTTCTAGTTGCAACCACTTTGACTAGAAAACTTCTTGGTGACTTTCCAAGAGATTATATAATAATTGACTATTTTTTTTATCTTCTAGGAACTTAAAGATGATTCTTTAAGGGTCCTCCAAATTCACAAATCCATATCTCCTCAACCGTAAGGAGCCACGTGACATACCACCTATCACTAGAAATAACATTATGCATACTATCCATCTGTGATAGTCTTAATTGCAAATAAAATAACCTTCATGTCTTTATTCCTCAATCAGGTTTGGGTTACATGACCATACCTTCGAGGCTCTATGTAAAATTCATCAAATGCACCCAACGCATATGCTAACATCAACCACTCAATCAATGACAACTAAATATCCATTTATCTCAACCATATATATAGGGCTTCTAGACTTCTCCAAGGGTTCACATCAATGACAACCAACTGTCCAACATTTTCAATAGAGTTTCCATGTCTAGAGCCCATACTACATAATTTGATCCATTCAGAACAATAGGATCAATATTAGAAGCCATCTTAAATATCTAGATAGAATGGTTTTGTTTCAATAACATCCAATAAACAAACCACCGGACCATAATCAATCACACAAGATATTCGACTTAGAAAGGTTTGTAGATAACAGGTCGAGGTTTTCAAACCATGGGCTAATATACCATGTTCAGGAATGAAATGAAATAGAGAACACGATACTATAGACAATTGAAGAGGGACAATAAATTTCAAACAATATAGGTGTCATTTAAAGACACCATTACAACACTTAAGCAAAGAGTATTGTGATTAGAACATCAAAGTGAATATTGCACATCATTGCATTGCATTATAATGACCCAAGGGGTCTTCTTTTATAGCAACAATATCTAACCTAATTCCACAAAATCTAGAATATATTGTCCACATATAACCATCAATGGTTAGAGTTAACACCATAAAATACACTATGTCAAGTCAAATCAACATGACCCAATCTGATCAACTATCCATCCAACTCATTGTCTATTGTAGGTTTGGTCGATCCACCACTCGACTCTCTTCAATTTATGTTTGATTGTTTGATCAGTAGGAATGTCAACTACCCGACCAAATGATGTGGTATGTTGGTCGATCGCTCGAACGAATGTGTCTATATGTAGGTTGACCCCTCGACTAAATGAACCCATGATATTTGTTATGAACCATCAATGCTTGATGCTCCAACAAAAGGAAGTAGGAGAAAGAAAATAAAAAGAAGGAGGAATCTATGCTTGTGCAAAGTAACCTTCATTCTCAAAATAAAGGAAACAAATGGTACATTGATAGTGGATTCTCAAGCCACGTAACAGGGGACAAGAACAAGTTTCTCACTTTGAAGGAAATAAATGAACACAATGTAACATTTAGAGATAATGTTACCACAAGGATAGCTAGAAAAGTTACTCTTAGTCTAGAAAATGGAAAGAATAAAATATAGAATGTATTTTATGTTGAAATCTTATAACATAATCTTCTCATTGTTAGTGAAATGTGTCATCAAGAAAACACTCTCACATTTGATTCTCAAGTTTGTGAGATAAGGAAGAAAGGCTCGGGAAGATTAGTGGAAAATGCATATAAAACCTCAAATGATTTATATATCCCCAATGAGATCAAGGGAGAAAAATTATATATGGGACAAATAGATGAGACTTGGTTATGGAATAGAAGAATGGGCCATATCAACTTTGACAATATAGTAAAAATTAGCATGAAAAAAACATTGAGAGATATTTCAAATATTGTTAAACCTTCAAACAATATTTGCAAGCAATATCTGGATGGGAAACAAACAAGAATACGCTTCAAATAAATTTAGTACTCAACAACAAAGACATTGGAGCTTGTCCATACATATCTTTGTGGGCCTACAAGAACATAAAGTTTGCAAGGTGAAAATTATTTCATGTTTCTCATTGATGATTACTCTAGAATGAACATTTCTAAAACAAAAATATAAATCATTTGAGAAGTTAAAGTCATTCAAAGCCTTGCATGAAAATGAAACTAATTTGAAAATCAAGTGCTTCAGATGAGATAGAGGGGGTGAGTTTATCTCAAATGAATTTGAAGAATTTTGTGAGCTTCATGGAATAAATAGATATTTTTCTTATACAAGAACTCCATAGAATAATGGATTGGTTTCAAGAAAGAACCAATCCATACAAGAGATGTCAAGAACATTGTTGAGTGAAGATAATATATCATAAAGGTTTTGGAGAGAAGTAGTCGACGCTGCAGTCTACATTCTAAATAAAAGGAAAATCGGAGTCAACAACAACAAAACACCTTATGAATTATGGAACGGTAGACCAACAACAATTAAATACTTCAAAGTTTTTGGAATCAAGTGCTACATAAAGAGAGATGATGAGGACTTGAGAAAATTTGACTCCAAAGCTGATGAAGGTATATTTCTGGGTTATTCATCAAGAAACAAGGCTTATCGATGTTACAATAAAGCATTGATAAAAATCAAAGAGAGTGCCAATGTGAAATTGTATGAAGTAGGGAATCATAAGGTGAAAGCACATGTTCAAGCATAGGAGCCAATATACAAACAATAAGAGTAAGTAGAAGAAGGATAAGAAAATGAAGAAGAAGAATCTAAATGTCAAGATAGAAATACACCTTCTAGATTTTTCTGAAAGAGTCGTTTGAAAAATTTAAATCTTGGTGATAAAGATATGGGAGTTCAAACTAGAAGAAGACTAGAAAGTACACCAAAAAATGAAAACTTATATCTGCTATATAAAATATATCCCAAGAACTTTAGAGAAGCTAGCGAAGACAAGAATTGGATGCATGCCATGGAAGAAGAGATAAATAAAGTTGAGAAGTATGAGACATGGGAACTTGTTCCAAGACTAAAAGATACAAATGTGATTAGAACCAAGTGGTTTTTTATGAACAAGTTGAATGAAGAGGGACAATTAATAAGAAAAAAAAAAACTTGGTTTCTAAAGGCTATGCTCAAGTTGAATGTATTAATTTCAAAGAAATTGTTTCTCTAGTTGCAACACTAGAAGCTATCAAAATGTTTTTGGTATTTTCATGTTTCGAGAACTTCAAAGTCTATCAATTGGATGTCGAGTATTCCTTTATGAATGGACATTTAGAGGAAGAAGTATACATTGAACAACTAGAAGTATTCTTATTGTCAAAAAATAAGGATCATGTGTGCATATTGAAGAAAATACTCTATGGGATAAGACAATCTCCTAGAGACTGGTATTCAAGACTTGACAAATATCTACAACAAAAATGATTCAAATTAGGAACTGATAACAACAATATATGCATGAGATTTGTCCAAAATTCCACCTAAGAAAGAAAATATGGAAATTAGAAATGAGCAAGAATAAATTGCATTTTACTCAAGAGAATGCAAAGAATATAAATAAGATGATATACTAATACGAGAGGTATGGGTGAGTATATATAATATTTACCACCAAAGATACTTAAATCAC
>JASDQU010105316.1:65035-82393 GCA_032191745.1 Picea mariana
AAAGTTGCAAAGAATAGCGAGAGTTGCAGGTAGAGGGGCAAAATTAGAGTATCTGAACAATAGTTGTTTTTGGTTTTCGTCGTAATCATATTTTCATTTGGAATGAAGATAATTGAGGAAAATTGATCCAAATGTGTGCGACTATTGTTGCTTGCTTTTCTCTTTCACTGTTGATATTTAATTTCCAAGAATGATTGAATCTTACTGTGAGTGTATGTGACTCAAAAATTCTTGCATAACTCAAGATCGCTTTTTTCCATGAGCCAGTGCAAGGTGTGCACATAGTTCGTAAGGAGTGTGTCGATCGGGTCTATTTCGACTCGTAAAGATCAGGAGGAACAACATAATATTTTATTTGCAAAGAGTGAAAAGCGACTACTGCAAGGTGTGCACAGTCATCTACAAGAATTCAAGATCTTGCGCAAGAATCATTTTCAAGGAGTGAACGATTTTGGAATTTGACTTGGAGTCGAAGTGACTCCATAAGAAGTCAAACGACGAGAATTGAGGAGTTCCAAGAAGGTGCAAGGATTCTTTTTAAGAAATCTTTAATCTGAGATTGACGAATTTCCCAGAAGAGAAACAAGTGCCCAGGGAATCAAAATCTTTAAGGAGATCAAGCTCAGTAGGGGTAGCACTTTTCAAGAAAGTGTGGATGAGATCCAAGAAACGGACTTGCAGGAAGAACAAAGGTAGAAGCCTTTGAATATTTCAAAATCCTTCTAATTCAAAAGAAATCTTAAGCTCAGGAGAGACAACACTTTCCAATAAATCTTGGACGACATCCAAGAACCGAACTCGTAGGAAGGACAAAGGTCAGAACCTTTGAATCTTCTGAAAATCCTCTAATTCTGAAGAAAGTTCAAATCTAAAAGGAGAGGTATCATTTCAATAAATGCAGGAGAGACTCAGAGTCATTGGGATCGTAGGAGGATCAAGGGTCGAAGCCTTTGACACTTAGAGAATTCTTCCAAGACGAGAGAAATTCCAAGCTCAGGAGGAGGAGCGATAGTTATCGTTAGATCAGCTGCAGAGGAAAGATCTGGACCACCCGATCAATGTCCAAGAAATGAGAAGAAAGAGAAGAGGATAAAATATCATAGTATTTCAATCTAAGCACAAGGGAAAAGATCACATTCGTTTTATCTTAGCGCAAAAGAAAAGATCTCATCTGTTAGAACTTAGGACATGGATCAAAAATCGTTGATCTAAAGGTAACGTGTGCACACCTTAACCTTCTGAAAATAGGAGGCAAAGACCCAAGGAGTTGGGAGCCAAAACAATCCTAGCCATCCATCAAGGAGGACATGTGGCGAGCAATTTGTATTTCACAGATTTGGGATCGAAAGAATCCAAGGTAAGAGCTCTGAGAATTCCCGATATGAAAAATCGCGAATTGATCTAAGTCGTCAGATCAAGGAGGATATGGACCGTTGATTTTCAATGAGATGATTCACCAAGTGAAAACACACAAAAGATCTTAGTCGTTGATTGAAGGGGAAACAGAGCCATGGATTTGACTCTGTTGGAATTTCGCAATTCAAGAAATTCGAAGCGAGAGTTCCAAGAACTTGCGATACGCGAAATTGCGATTCGATCTAAGTCATCCTATCGAGGAGAGATCTAGACTGTTTATCATCTAAGAAGGAGGATTTGGGAATTCATATATCAGGAGAAGAGAAGTATCCAACTCTCCGATTTTGCGAACCATGAAATCCTGATACACAAAAGGAGACCAGAACCATTGGAGTGTGTGGAATTTTGACCATTGATCTGATGAGTGGGACCCACAGTTCGAGGTTTTGGGGATCAGGAAAAGGAAGGTGTTTGACTGCCTACCTTCATGAAACGTGAAGTCCTGATATGAGGAAAGAGGATCTAGACCTTCAGATCGTAAATATCATGGACCATTGATCCGAGCAAGAGACATCGGGTTTCAGGAGTTGGGATAATGAAAAGGACTCTCATGAAAACTTAGGATCCGCAAAGTCACCACATGCCTTTTATGAAAGTGTCTGGTCGTAGCCAATAGTCACATGAGAGAAGGGGCTTAACCAAGAGAGAGCTAGTGCCTAATTGCGCTGAAGTTTTAAAGCATTAAGGAAGAGCCTGCGGGTTCCATAGAACCAACGCCTTAAGAAGAAGGGGGCCTAATCAGTTAATTGAGGTTCTTGAGGGGAAAAAGAGTCAATCAAACTCAGTTTCTTGATAAATCCTATATCGGGAGGTCACACATCACTTCAGAGGGAAGGGGGGTCTGTATCAGTTTGGACATCTGTCTGGGGTGGAAGGTCATAGATTTGGTGATCTTGGTGTCTAGCAGTGACTAGAGGCTTGAGAAGAATGTGCTGAGAAATAGACTATCCTGATATGAGACAATGGTTTGTGGGATTCCAAAATGTACCTAGACTCTTTTAAAAAAGTTCTTGGCAGTGGACTTTGTTGTGATTCTCTTCTTGCAGGCAACCGTAATCGTCATCTTAGAAAAGCGTTCAACAACCACAAAAACACAGTCATTTCCCCGCTTGGTGGACGAGAGGCTTGACATGTAGTCCATTGAGATATATTCCCATGGCCTATCAGGAGTAGGAGGAGGGGTGTATAGGCCCTATTTCTTAGTGTTCGATTTGGAAATAGAGTAGACAGTGAAAGACCTGATATAATTGCTGACCTCCTATCAAAGTTTCGGCCAGTAGAAATGTTTTTGTAGCATCGCCACTATCTTTTTGACGCCGAAGTGTCCTGCCACCCGACTATAGTGGGATTCCCAAATCATCTTCACTCACTTGCTTTATGAAACATAGATATGGCATGGATGACACAAAAACCCATCCTGAAGATGTAAAGTATCGATAATTATGTTTGCACCCAACATTTGGTAGGTGGTGGCGAAGTCCAACTCTATCTCATAGAGTTGGGTCCATTCAAAGGTCTCATGGCCACAATATTATAGCACCATGGTGATTTTCGCGATTGGTGGTCTGCTGAGGCAATCAACGACGTGATTGGTTCTTCTTATTTTATACTTGATGTTGAGGTGGAATTGTTGCAAGTATGTGGACCACTTTTGATGGCATTCATTTTGCAATTTTCCTTGTGTCTACATGAACTACAGTGGCTTATGATCAATGTGGATGACTATCTCCTTCCAAAGAATGTAATGTCTTCACTGGTGGCAGGATTTCACAATGGAGTACATTTCTTTGTCATAAGTAGGGTAATTACGAGAAACATCTGACAGTGTCTCACTATGGTAGGCCACGGGGTGGTCGTACTGACTGAGAATAGTGCCCACGACATATTATGAAGTGTCTATATCGATCTCAAAGGGTTGCTATAGGTATGGTAGTGAAATTATTGGGGATGAACAAAAGCATTGCTTTAAATCATTGAATGCTCGTTGTTGGGACCAATACCATGCAATTTTTTCCTTACCATCATGCTTGGTTATTTGGCTGAGGGCCCATGGAATATGGGAGAATCCAAACATGAACCTGTGCTAGAAATTGGCAAGGCCTAAGAAGCTCCACAGCTCAATGAGTGTGGTTGGGGTCGTCCAGTCACAAATGAATTGTATCTTGGTTGGATTCACATGTACGCCATGTTGATCAATGATGTAGTCTAGGTAATGGACCCTGTCCATGCTGAAGGAGCATTTTTCTAAGTTGGCATATAGCTTCTCCTGCTGCAGTGTGTGCATAATCTACTAAATATGATGCAATTGTTCAGCCCAAGTCTTGTTGTAAATGAGAATGTCATCTAGATACACTACTACAAAAGTATTGGTGAATGGTCACAGGATATGGTCCATCATCCTCCTGAAAGTGGCTAGAGCATTTGTCGAACCAAAGGGCATGACCAACCATTCAAAAAGGCCTTCCTTTGACTTGAAGGCGGTCTTCCATACATTTGTCTATTCTATCAGGACCTGGTGGTAGCCAGACTTCAAATCAATCTTACTAAAGTATTTGGGCCCCATGATTTGATCAAGGAGGTCGTCGATTTGGGGAATCGGGTATTGGTTTCTGACTGTGATTTTATTCAGATCCTGGTAATCAATGTAGAGTTTTCAGGTTCCATTTTCCTTCTGTACCAGCACGATTGGGCTCTAGCACGGTGATGAGATGGGACTGATGTGCCCCTTGTGGAGCAGTTATTGGATTTGTCTCTTGATCTCCTCATTCTCTAACAGAGAGTGGCAATAGAATGGACCATTGGGCAGCGATGCACCGGGGGTCATATCGATTTGGTGCTTGACCTGGTAGTGCAGAGGTACCCCGATAGGTGAGGATAATATATTCAAGTATTCTTCCATGATCTTATCTACTTGCTTCTGCTATGTGGACAAGTCATTCACAGAGACCCTGGATCTGGTTGTCATCTTTCACTTATTCTGAGAGTGAATCACGAAGAAGACAAACTTCCTCTTCTAAGGGATGACCTTCCTGCATTTCTTAGCAGAGATCAAGGAAATAACACTAGGTGGGACTGCCTCGGGTATCCTGTACAATTTAATGTTCAAACTAATAATAACAATACGAGGCCTAGAATCGTATACAACATGATGTTTCCATAAATAAGGTTATCCCAAAAGAACATCAGAAAATTCAAGAGAAGAAACATAACAAAATACCTCGTATTTTAAGGGTTTGATCTCGTACGATAGTCATCACTGTTGGCTGACACAGAGATCACTTCCTTGGCAGAGGCATCCATTGGTGTATGGTTGTGGGTGTGGAATTTTCAGCAGGGCTAGATGCGTGATGACCTCTACTGATATGAATTTCTTCTAGCTACCACTATCAACAATGAAGTGAAGTGGGTTTCCTTTTACCCACATTTGTGAATGGAAGAGGTGTTCTCCTTCTTCTGGCTTGTCTGGTTCACCAAGATGGAGCTTGGTGGTAGCAACAATGGCACTGGGTTCTGCGTCAATGATTTGTCTTCCCCTTTCTATTTTTGGCTCAGAGTTAGAACCTGCATCTGATTCAGAGGCTTTCACTTCGGCCACCAACGATTTCTTTGAGTGACAGTCAGTAGTGTTATGCCAAGGGCTCTTATGGAAGTCGCACCACTTCTCAGTATATTTATTTGTCTTTCCAGTGTTCTTATTTGCTTGCATCTTGGATTGGTTTTCCTAATACTATCCATATTTTCTATGTCCTTTGTTCTATGGTTTGGGGACACCCTTTCCTATCTTTTTTTGTGCGGGGTTCCAAGGCCCAAATTTCAGCGTCTTTTGTTTGAGCTTCTACTCAATTTTGATGGCATATCAGTAGGCCGTTCCCAAGGATGAGATGTCTAGAAATTCCATTTTGGTTTGGATGTATATATGCAAAGCACCACGATACTTGAGCACCAGATGTCACTCTGAATATTTGATACCCAACTTGGTGCGCAAGGTATGGAAGATATTTGTGAAATCTGGCACTGCTTGGTCTCTTTCTTGCTGCAGTGCGCTCCATTTGGTATACAAGTCATCATAGCTTCTGACAGGGTAGTATTGTTCCTTAATAGAATCCCTGAAGGATTCCCAAGTGGTCATGACTGTAAACAGTGAGGATTCCTTTGTTTCCTTTTTCTCACAAAAAGTTTCCCACCAATTGTTGACATGGGGAACGTCTTTGAGGAGCGCAAAAGTAATCTTTTCCCTATTCAAAAAGTTATGGAGAGAAAAATACCCTTCTAGTAGATTCAACCACTTGTATGCAACATATGTGTCTATATGACCTTCAAATATAAAAATATTGAAGTTTATTTTTACATTGAATGGGGTGGCACCTCCGCTTGAAGAAGATGCATCGCTTGTTGGTACCTACCGAAGGATTTGCACGAAACTATCCATCATCTCGTTCCTCTATTGTATGAGAGATTCCTTAATCAAAAGTTTGAAAGGATCTTCTGTCTTGTCATCTTTCTTTTCTCCTACCATGAGAGGTCACTTTTGCGTGCGAGAGATTTTGTCCTCAAGAGAAACAAGCTCGAGACCCAACTCTTTATATTCCAACCTCATTGGGGACATGCATTAAGATGACAAGGAGAAGACCGCTCTGATACCACTTATCCAAATTTTATGAGAAGAACAAAATGAATATAGATTATTAAGATATTCTTAACACAAAATAATAGAGATACAGTAAAACTGGTTTTCTATTCAATAAGGAAATAAGTTGAAACTGTAAAATTCAACAAAAAACAAGCTTGCTGGAATGGTGGTGGTTTATCTCTGAGAAGAGATGTGATGGTTGCACTCATTCGCAAGAAGATCACTACAATGAGGCTATGAAGGAATATTTACAATAAAAAGGAATGCCAAAAACCCTAGAAATCCAAAAACCTAATCCTAGGAGATGAAGTGCAAAAATTCAAGTGGGCCCCGTTTGGGTAAGTTAGTACATCAACTTCTCGGGGTCATAACTTTTGCATACGATATTCGTTTTAGGCGCATGATAGCATTTTGGAAAGGTATTGTTGAGGAGATTCATTTTGGGGGATCAATCATGCCTTCATATATCATTGAGAAGTTAGATCCCAAAAAACCTTCATTTATGCCCTCAAAATGGCCCCAGAAGTTAAAACTGCTAAAAATAGTAAATTGCCAAAATTGCCAGAAAACTGTTTTGAGCTAGTTTGAAAAGGTGGGTGGCCATCGATATCCACCTAGATCATTAGAGATATATATGGTTCGCTAGTTGTCACAATAGATGACTGAAGGATTCTGAAAAAGTAATGCAAAGTTTGGTGAGGATAAGAATATCCTGAAGCTAAATTCCTCAATGGAAACAATAACAAGCCCTCAATACTCAACCTTGGTTGAATAAAATGAAATGGCATGTTTCTTCTTCGTATGCCAAGAAATGGTACCGAAAACAAGGTGAAAACTCTAGCCATATGTAGAATTGTGATCATTAATATCACCAACCCAATCAAAATCCATATAACCAATCAAATATTAATTTTTTCCCACTACATAGTGAATCTCGTACCTTTTAGTACCATGTTATCGCACAAGTTTTCGGTTGTGAAAATCCTAACCCAACCACCAAAATGGCGACAACTAAGAGAGAACCTACCCACTGTCACCTTAGGTAGGTGTTCCCATCACTCCAGAGGTCAGGTAGCCACCTCAAGTGGGGAATCCCAGTGACCCTAAGAGGGAATGAGATGGAAATTGAGATGTATAAACAGATGCCCTTATAGGTTAATTTTTCTATATGGAAAAGGAAACTTGGTGATGACTCTTGAGGGTTGTTTGAGGTTTCCAAATCCTTGAGTGACATGCATCGAGATAGTATGTATTCGAGAGACAAGAAAAACCAAGTATTCATAGTATATGTTAGGTGGACAATAAATTTAATATTGTTATCCCTAATTGAAACATTAAACATAAATATATATCAGTGAGAACAATAGCTAGTTATTCCATAATTAACCATCAAAATTGTCAAACAATTATTGGACAATGAAGCACTAAACCAATAGATAACTTTCCAATATTCAAGCACAAACTTTGATTGTAAAAGAGGGCTTCTAGATAGTGTTTTAAGAGGATAATTGTAGCAGCCTTATGTTTGTAGCAAACAATTTCGATAGTAGAAATAATCAACCACCAAAAATCACAAGTAAACCACCCAAAGTATGCACAATGATTAGTATATTAATGTGGTATCTTCTTAGCAATTTTTGATGGATGAATAGTGAGTAAGAGAAATAAGTTAAATGAGTTTCCTACAGCCCTAATGGTTGTATATTAAATTTTATAGCATATAGAAGATATACTTGACCAATCAAAATTCCCTTGTGGCCTTAGCAAGCTTATAGCACATATAATATATTCCAATTTAGACAATCGCAAAATCTCATGTTTTCACATATACCAATGCATTGATTTTATTTCTCCAATGAAAATAATATTAGTCACTTTAACTATTGTGTTTTTGGGTCTCAAAATTAAATATCTAGGTGAGATAATTCCTTTAGGGTGTAAGCCTTTTTACTCCCCAAGGCAAGATAAGCTAGCTAGGAAAAACCCTAGGAGGGTGTAAACCCTTTTACTCCTCCTAGTATTTACTTATGCAACAAAGTATTTCAAGAAAATTACGATGAACTAAATTGGGTTGTATGAAATTATACTCCCCAAAATATTAATCAAATTAACCTTGAAACCAAAAAAAGAAGAAATAGCAACAAAGATTCCTTACCTAGTCCAAGCATTAACAAGATAAACCTCTTTTTAAGCAAGCAAATCCACCATAAAGAATGAAATATTCTTCCACTAGATATAACACATCATCCATCCATGCAATAGCCAAAATAAAACCATTAAAAGAGAGTAGAGGCCAAGAGACAATGAGAAATTCCCAAATAAGGCGCAAATTTCATCCTCTCACAAGAGGTGAGTTATGTTAAAATAAAATAGATTTCATATCTATTTATACAAAATGTCCTCATGTTTGTCCGCATAATTTTAGGGTAAACCACAATATAGGGGTCAAAAATCCTAATATTTCCCCTTTACACAAATAATATTAAATAATTCAGTTAAATTTCACTTTTTCACAATAGAAACCCTAAAAATAAGATGACGTCACCCCTTTAGGGGACGTTTTGACCACTTGAGAAAGTTGTTGGAGAGGAAAATGGAGGTCTTTGAGGATCCTTGAGCCTACTCCCCATGCACTAGGGTTAATCCATGTCTCCTCCAATAAAAATATTCCAAGTTTCAATGTGCAATAAATCCATCACCACCAAACCCCCTCAATCATGATGACAAGCCTCAAAAGGTGACATTTTTCCTCTCCTAGGAAAGTCATTTGGGTACGAGGGGATGTATAAGGTCCTCCATGATGTCATGTAAGCCTCTAAATTCATGTTTTTGTGTTTGGTGTACATTCCTACATCATTCATCATGATGGCTCCTTGCCCCATGGAAGCCCGATATAGGATTGTTCTCCCAAACCAAAAGGGTGCACCCTCCAAAGATATCAAGTCAAAGATATCATGACAAGCATAAAACACATCTAATAAGAAAGGAAACTAAACATTTTCATTAAAAATACCTCATCACATTAAACAAATTCTCAAAAACCCTATACAATCGACCAAGTTTAAGTATGGGAGGAGTGTCGTAAAAATCCTATTGGGTAGACCAAATCCCTCAAGTAGGGGATTCTCCCAAGGATGGACTTTCAAGGTTATGTAGTGGATGATGAGGTGGAAGGGGTTTAGAATTCATAGTTTAATTATTTTCATGACATACAATGGATCATATTATCTCAATCATGGGTACCTTTGTAGAGGGTATGTGGCACCTTCGTTTGCGATGCACTTTTTCTAAGCCCATATTCTTAACATTATTTATTTATTTCATGTTTTAAGAAACAAGTTGAAGGCCACTATCCTGGATTGGTGTCCAGATAACGACAATGTAATTCAAAAATACCTCACATAAATGAGAAGTTTGGCTCATGATGAGACCCCCTTTATCTCAGTTGTGTAACTAAGAGACATTACCCTGGCTTGGTGACCATATGATGGTAATTTCATATTGCTAAATACCTATAATCATGATAGTTTGGATCATGATGAGACCTTCCATCGTCCAACTAACCCCTTAACCATTCACTATAATTTATTTTTTTTGTGGGCCCCCCATTTCTTACAGAGAAATGTTTCAGTTCTTTCATGGGGATCCCTAGGTGAAGCATCTAGAAGGTCTATATTTAGGATTTTATCTTTTTATCCAAAAAAAATCCCTCTGGATTTTTGTCCCCTTCTTCCCATGAAATGATGTACATTCCCTTATTGGGTCACTAAATTCAAATGGCCTAAAAGAAGACAATATGATGGGAGTGTAATGAGTGGAAGGTGGTAATTGTGGTCAGGAATGGTATGATAACCCCTTAAGGGACCCCCAGTCACAAACCTTCCCCAAAGGTTGGCCACTTACTAGAAAATCTATGACACTCACCAAGATGAAACAAGATCAAAGGAATAATGTCAAAGCATGCATTCTTTAATCAAAAGTGTCTTAAATACAACATGTTTAAATGCCTAAAAGATTAGGGTGATTACCTGCCACAATACCTGACTTGTACCACATGGAGCAAGACCCATCTTCTTTCCAGAAGCTAGTTGATGGGGTCGATGCACTGTCAATGGATCAGAATGTGGTGATAGAAAGGGATTCCATATGTGAAAGTGGACACATCTAGTCATGTGTGGTCTCTCGATACTCCATATCTGCGACATGAGGACCTCAAGACATCATCTCCTTAGTTATCACACAAAATTGGGATCACACCTGGCTCTTACTTGGGGACATGTGTTCACCGTAGAGTTCATGAGAACCAAAACATGTACTAGTATACATGTGCCTACACTAAAAAAATAAATCATAAAAAATAGGGTAGTTATATCACCCTTCGTCCATATACATCAAAATCCAAATGAAAACTAATCTAAAAAAGAAAATTTTAGCATTTTTTCAAAAAATATAAACTAAGCATGAAATCAATATGCAAGTAGAGAAAAATGAAGTGTGAAATTAATATAAACTAATATGAGGAATCAATATGAAAATTAAAGGAAATAAATATGACCTACCTACTTACCTGGGGCCTTGGGGCCCTGAAGATCAGGCAACAGGTGATGTGAGGTGAAGTCATACAACCAAAGCAACCAGTTGATCATCTAATCAAAGTATCTCCCCTTCTGCTTAATCATGTGAAACAAAAAATATAAGTCCAACAAAAAATGATCATGAGAATAAATGGATATAAAATCAATCATAAAATGAAACTCATGGAGATGGATGGGAGGGAGGAAATATTGTTGGAAATAGAAACTGTCAGCCTGATCATCCTGCATGAGAGTGTAACTACAAGCCTGGTCAATCCATCTCTAAAGAGAGATACTATATGTAGATTATGGCCCATATTCATCCCCATTAGTATGATCACTTATTCTTGAAGACCAAGAGGATATGAGAGATCCTATGAAGACCTCATGATTTCCCTGAGAAGAAGGGATGACTTAAAGGATAGGTCCAGAGAAATAAAAGTGTGACTTCTTCATCTGTGAATCCCCATATAAATCCTCAATATGGAAATAATTCCTTTTTTTAGACCGAGCCTCTAATTTCTCTGAGATGTCCACATCCTGGTTTTCTTCCAAAATTGAGGATGAAGATGACTGAGGTCCTCATGCAACAAGTCTACATCCAAATCATATGCATCAAAAGTCTCAAGGGATGACTAAAAATCATCCTAAAAATGTTGAGATCGGTTTTCCTCAAATACATATGTAATCATATCATCATTAGGATGCCAAACATATGAATCATACACACATGAAAATTAGTCCTCTGAGGATGACAACTCAAACCCTATTTATTGAGGGCTACCCTCAATGTCGTAAATGGGGTCTCTATCAAAATTGAGAGGACCAAAATCTCACCTGTGTATGCTAGTCTGTATGAAAGTATCTATATGCTCATCAACCATATCGAAGGGTTCTTTCATAAGACCATCAGTGTGACTGGAAATTGCCATCTATTCATAGTTGTGTGAAGGAATGATAGAGGCTAAAGAGGTTTCAACTGGATCTTCAAATTTTTCATCATCGAGATTGATTGCTTCTTCAACATCATGGGTAGGAGGAGAGCAAGGTTGGACAACCTAGCTTCATCAAGTGGGAGAAAATATAGTGGTTCCTNACCCCTCCATCACCTCTTCATCACAAGAGGCTTGATCCTTAGTGCATAGTACTTTGTTCTCTTTTCTTCAAGAGGATATACCATATCCATAGTTTCCTCCAATACTTATTCACTTTTGAATTCATGTAATAAAGTATCATCAATATATTTGAAAGGATCAAAACTCATCATGTTCTCTTCCTGATGTGTAGGAGGATCATAGGCCTGTATTTCTTCATCAAATAGAAGAGAAGATATGAGCACTTCATTTTCATCAAATGTCTCGTCCGTATCTTCAACATGAGAAAATTCATCAGGACCTTCTTGGTAACTTTTTTCATATGTTTTTTCATCGAGAAATTCTTCATATTCAAGGGTTGGTTCATTGGTAGGAAATAACTCTTTATAACGATTATTCATTTCCTCAACAACTTTATTAGAAACCTTTTCCTTTTCCATTTGTAGAAGTTCCCCCTTTGGGGCATAACAAGCTCTGGATGAGGGTTCATCCCATGGTTCCATATTTCCATTGACTGAAAAGACACCTCAATGGAGTCGCCAGATGAGATCAAGTCTCATAAAAGGATGGAAAGTGACAAGGTGGGTTATTGGAAGGTGGAATCACTATATGACCTTCAAGAAGAGCTCATAAATGGTGGAAAATGGAACATCCCTTTGATCGAGTCACCAAGAAAGATAGGTAAAATTATTTGGGATAGCTTTCTGAAGTGTTTTTAGGGTTCAGGAGAGGATTCAAAATCCTCCTTGGCAACGGTTTCAAAATTTTATTGCACAAGTTGTAGGTTGGGAAAATCCCGACACAACCACCAAAATGGAAAAAACTAAGAGAACACCTACCCATTGTAACCTTAGGCAGGTGTTCCCATGACTTTAGAGGTGAGGTAGTCACCTCAAGGGGGAATCTTGGTGACCCTTGGGGAGAATGAGATGAAAAGTGAGATGTATGAAACAATTTCCTTATATTTCAAGTTGTTATATGTAAAATGAAACTTGGTGATGATTCTTGAGTGTTGTTTGATGTTGCCAAAGCCTTGAGTGACCTTCAAAGAGATAGTACTTGCCCGAGACACAAGGAAAACCAAGTATTCCAAGTATATGTTAGATGGAAAAAAATTATAATCTTGATCTCCCTAATTGCAGAAGTAAACACAAATATATATCAGCAAGAACAATATCTAGTTACTGCATAATTAACCATCAAAATTTTCAAACAATTATTGGGCAATGAAGAACTAAACCAATATATAACTTTCCAATATTCAAGGAAAAACATTGACGATAAAAGAGGGATGCTAGATAGTGTTTTCAGAGGATTATTGTAGAAGCATTATGCCTATAGAAAACAATTTCTATAGAATAAATATTCAACCACCAAAAATCACAAGTAAACCACCCAAAAGATGCACAATGACTAGTAGATTAATTTGGTATTTTCTTAGAAATTGTTTACGGATGAACAATGAGTAAGAGAAAGATGTTAAATGTGTTTGATGAAACCCTAATGGATTTAGAATAAATTTTATAACAACAATAATATATCCTTTAACAATAAAAAATCCCTTGTGGCCTTAGCAAGCTTAGAGCACATAGAATAGATTCCAATTTCGACAATCTCAAAATCTCATGTTTTCATGTATACCAATGGAATGCTTTTATTTCTCCAATGAAAATAAGATTAGTGCCTTTAAATATTGGTTTGTGGGGTATCAAAATTAAATATATAAGTGAGCTACTTCCTTGTGGGTGTAATCTGTTTTACTCCGCAAGGAAAGCTAAGATAGCTAGGAAAAACCCTAGGAGGGTGTAAACCCTTTTACTCATTCTAGTATTTCCTTATGAACAAAGTATTTCAAGAAAATTACAATGGACTTAGTGGGGTTGTATTCATTTATAATCCCAAAAATATTAATAAAATTAACCTTTAAATAAAGAAATTAATAAATAGCAACAAATATCCTTTACCTAGTCCAAGCATTAACAAGATAAACCTCTTTTTAACCAAGAAAATCCACCATACAGCAAGAAATAGTCCTACACTAGAGATAGTGCATCATCCATCCATCCAATAGACAAATTAATACCATTATAAGAGCGTAGCAACCAATATACAATAAGAAATTCTCAAATAGGGCGCAAATTTCAGCCAAGTATCCTCTCACAAGAGGAGAGTTACATTAAAATGAAATAGAGTTCATCTCTATTTATAAAAAATGTCCTCACATATGGTTTTCCACATAATTTTAGGGTAAACCACAAGATAGGGTTCAAAATCCCTAATATTTACCCTTTACACAAAATAATATTAAATAATTCATTTAAATTTCACTTTTGCACAATACAAACCCTAAAACTAAGATGATGTCACCCCTTTAGGGAACATTTTGACGACTTGAGGAAGTTGTTGGAGAGGAAAATGGAGGTCGTTGGGGATCCTAGAGCCTCCTCATCATTCACTATGTTCAATCCATGTCTCCTCTGGTCAAATTATGCCAAGTGTCAATGTGAAATAACTCCATCACCACCAAACCCCCTCAAGCATGACGTCAAGCCTCAAAAGGTGACATTTTGCCTCTCCTAGGAAATTTGTTTGGGTACTAGGGGCTGGATAAGGTCCTCCATGATGTCATGTAATCCTCCATAGGAATGCCTCTGTAATTCTATGTATATTCCTGCATCGTTCATCTTTTGGGATCCTTACCCCATGGAAATCGAATCTATGCTTATTCTCCCAAAACTGGCCACCAATCAAGGTGCTGCAATCAAAAGGGTATACCCTCCAAATATATCAAGTCAAAGATATCATGAAAAGCATAAAACACATCTAATAAGAAAGAAACCTAAACATGTTCATTAAAACCACCTCATCACATTAAACATATGCTAAAAAACCCTATACAAATGACAAACTTTAAGTATAGGAGGAGTGTCATAAAAGTCCTATTGGGTAGACCAAATCCCTCAAGTAGGGGATGGTCCCAAGGATGGATCCTTTCAAGGTTATGTAGTGGATGATGAGGTGGAAGGGGTTTAGACTTCATAGGTCAATGTGTTTTATGACATACAATGTATTTTATTATATCATTCATGGGTTTCTTTGTAGAGGGTGAGTGGCACCTTCGTTTGCGATGCACTTTTTCCAATCCCATCTCCTTGTCATTCTTTATTTATTTCATGTTTTAAGAAACAATTTGACAGACAATTTCCTGGCTTGGTGTCCAGATAATGACTATAGTATTCACAAATACCTTGTGAAAATGAGAAAGCTGGCTCGTGATGAGACCCCCTTTCTCTCAGCTGTGAAACTGAGATCCACTACCCTGGCTTTGTGATCAGATTATGGTAATGTCATAGTGCTAAATACCTATGAACATGATAGGCCAGCTCATGATGAGACCTCCAATCCTCCAACCAACCCCTTAAGCATTCACTATCATTTATTTTTGTGTGGGTCCGCCATTTCTTATAGAGAATTGTTTCATTTCTTTCTTGGGGATCCCTATGAAAAGCATCTAGAAGGTCTATATTTAGGGTTTTATTATTTTAACCAACAACAATCCCTTTGGGCCTTCAACCCCTTCTTCCCATCAAATCAGGTACATGCCCTTCTTGGGTCATCAAAGTCAAAGGGCCTAGAAGAAGACAATATGATGGGAGTATAAAGAGTATAAGGTGTAAGTATGGTCAGGAATGGTATGATAACCCCTTAAGGGACCCCTAGTCCCAAACCTTCGTCAAAGGTTGGAAACTTACTAGGAAATATATGACACTCACCAAGTTGAAACAGGGTTAAAGGAATAATGTCCAAGTATGGATTCTATAATAAAAAGAAGCTTAAATACAATATTTTTAAATGCCTCAAATATTAGGGTGATTACCTGCAACAATAACTTACTTGTACCGCATGGAGAAAGACCCATGTTCCTTCCAGAAGCTAGATGGTGTGGTGGATGCACTAACAATAGATCAGATTGTGGTGATAGAGTTGGATTCTATATGTGAAAGTGGACATTGTTAGTCATGTGGTCTCTTGACAATCCATATCTACAACTTGAGGGCCTCAAGACATCATCTCCTTAGTTATCCCTCAAAATGGGTATAACATGCTCTGTATGTAGTGCAAAATGTGTTTCGAAGCCTTCCAATGAGACACATGTGGCTCCTTCATGAAGCAAAAAACAACTCCAGCTACAAGGGAAATGTTGGGATGATTATGAGACAAGTAGACGAGGCTTCCAAGACAAGTAGATGAGGCTTCCAACAAGATGACGATACAAAGTGGCATCAACTAGTGGTGTGTGTTGGAGCAAGACATTTTGGGTAAGTTTTGGGAATCACATAGAAGCAGATCACATGAAAAATTAGCAAAACAACAACGTGCGTAGAAGACAATTAGTGTATTTTAAGGAGCCAACACCTAGAAGGTGGAAGTTAGTTAGGAATTTTGGGACATTTTTTCCACATTGTAACGAGCTAAGCCCCAATGTATATGTATAAATATGTATGGGTTTTGGGTAGAAAGTAATATTGAACAAAAGGGAATGAGAGGATGAGTAGATGATTATCTTGTGAGTTCAGTATTGTAATTTTGTTGAGTTGATGAGTATGAATTGAGTTGAATATCATTCGAGAGGTATGCCGACACTACAACATAGAATGACTTGGGGAGGTTTGGGTTTTTACTGAAGATTATTGTATGAGTGAATTGTGCATCCATTGTAAGGTTTCAACATGAATAATATAAGAATCCAGCCATTGTGGACATAGCCCAATTTCAGGTGAACCACGTTAAATCCTTGTGTTCTAATGTGTATGTTGTTATAATGTGTTTTTCTTTATGTTCATTGCGAAAATATAGTGGATGATTAATGATGAGTATGAATATGTAACTGATGGTTTCGATCATATGTTGAATGTTTAAGTAGGATGATTATGTCAAATGTTATGGTACTGTTATGGTTTTTAGAAAATAATATATGAGTGAATGTTAAGTAAACAATAAGGATGAATGTCTCATATTCCCCCATAATTGTGGAAGCTTGGCTCCTACAATTCCCATAGGTACCTTGAGTGAGACTTCACCTACTTGCATGTGATGTCGAAAAGGTCGGTATCTTGGGATTTTTTGGTGAAATAATGTTTAAAAAGGGAACTGTGGCCTCAAAATGAGAACTTTAGCCCTTAAACCCATATTTTTTCATAAAAACATGACAATCAACCCCCAAATCAAAAAGTGGTGCTACTGGTAGCCCAATTTTTTGTAGCCAGGTCAAAATTACAAATGTTTTCAAGCATGGGCTTAAAAAATCAAATAGTTACGCAAAAAAACCTTAAAATCAACCCCCAAATGAAAAAGTGGGGCTAGTAGTAGCACCATGTTTTCTAACTGGGTCAAAATTACAACTTTTTTCAAGCATGGTCTTAAAAAATAAAATAGTTGATCAGAAAAACCTTAAAATCAACACCTAAATAGAAAAGTGACACTACCTAAAGAAAATTGTTTTTTCTAAACATTAAAATTGTAGTTAATTATGACCTAATTGAAACTATGGCCTTGATAACAAATCTCTATGAAAATACAAAACCCTAAATTGGACCCTAAATGGTTACTTGAAATTTTATTTACTAACTTTTTAAAAAAAATT
>JASDQU010105316.1:109190-149344 GCA_032191745.1 Picea mariana
ATTTGAAGAAATGAAATTTTTGTGTGCCTTTTGGAATATTGTTGGGCTATGTGGTGTGTAAACAGGGATTTTTAGTTGATCCTACAAAGATATTTGTGATTGTTTATTTTCCACCTCAAACTTTAATATAATAGTTGAAATCCACATTGGGTCATAAAGGATACTATATAAAGGTCATCAGAGGATATGTGCAGATCACAACCCCTATGGAGAAGTTGCTAAAGAAGGAAGCTAAGTATCATTAGAATGATGAATGTCAAAAAAGTATGTATACATTGAAACAAAAGTTGGTCACTGCGTTGATTCTAGTTTTAATTGATTGAAGGAATTTCATGTTCACGTGGATGCATCGTCTACAACAATGGGAATGGTTTTGGCGCAACTAGATGAAGGTGATCCGGATTATTTTGAGAACAAAATGAAGGCAAAGATATAATAAGGAAATATACAAAGAGATTGCAAGAGATCCAATATTATAAAAAAGATATATCAGATATAGAATAAGAGGCACAAATATACATTAATACACAATCTCTATTAATGAGTGCAATGTACAGAACTATAAAATTACAGAGTGAAAGGCTTGCTAGAAAGGCAACAACTTATCTTTGAGAAGAGATGTGATGGATACACTCATTTGCAAGAATATGATTTTTTCAATGAGGCTCTAAAGGCACTTTTAACATAAATAAAATTGAAAACCCTAACCACAGAAGATGAAAATCCAAAAGGTTTGTGGGCCATTATGTGGGTAGTGGATATGTCAACTTCCCAAGGGCATAAATTTTGCATATGATCTCCATTTTAGGCATTCAATACCACATAGGAAAAGTATATTTGAGAATTACAACCTTCGATGGGGGTCAAAGCATGATATTTTCAACCCCTTTCCCCCGAAAAGTCCAAAAAAACATCATTTAGGGCCTCAAAACGACCCTGGAAGTTTGGGACTCTAAAAGCAGTAAACAATTTGTCAAAATGGAAAAATTTATGTGAGCTAGTTGGAAGAGGTGGGTGGCCACCGATATCCACCTGGATCATTCCTCCCTCCTTAGGAAAAAACGGTCTCTGTTGCATTGAGTTCCCATGGGATATGGGGAAGCATTTTTTGAATCTGAACCTTGGTGAGTTTCTTTCCTTACTAGATAAGTTGTGTTGCTTGGCTTGTTGAAGGTTGTTGTGAACTTGATGTTGGAGGAGTTGGACATTTTTAACTAGTATGACTATGTGAGATGATGGTGTGCAGAAGGAATACTTTTTCTTTGCTTTAATCTTATTGACCCACTTATGTTGGATAGAAAAGGCTTGGACCAAAGCCATAGTGGTGATAGTATCCTACTATTCACTTTCTGCCTGAATCACAAAGAAGCTAAAAAATTTCGTATGAGAGATGACTTTGTTGAACTGTTTTGTCGTAACAATAGTTGGAACTACCTTTGGTATCCTGTAGAGGTGATCTCTCAGAGTAACAATGACACTAAGGGGTGAAGACTCATTAAAAGCATGACACTTCCACATATCTAGCTGGCCCAAAAGAACATCACAGACATCCAATGGGGAAACATCACACACTACCTCATACTTGAAGGGCTTGATGTCATAGGATAGGAAGAACTGTTGGATGAAATGAACATCGCATCCCTGGGAAAGTGACCCAATGTTGTATGGTTGCGAGTGTGGTGTTGTTGGCAATTCCAATAGTTTGATGACCTCTACTGAGATGAGGTTATTTTGGCCTCCACTATCAACAATGAAATGCAATGGGGTCCCCTTTACCCACATCTATGAATGGAAGAGGCACTCTCCCTCTTCAGGATCTACTAGTTCTTCCATTTGGATCGTTTTAGTTGCAACAGTGGCAATGGAGTCTACATCGATGATATGTCTCCTTCCATTATTTTCTAAATAAGATTATGAATCAGGGTTTAAATATTTTTCTTTGATCTCGGTCACTAATGAATGTTTTGAGAGACATTCATCAGTGTTGTGCAAGGGGATTTTGTGGAAATTACACCACTTTCTAGTGTCCCTCTTCGTCTTTCTGTTACCCTTCTTTTCATGTGCCTTGGAAATTTTTTTTGGAGGTTGGTTCTTAGGGTCTTCCTTACCATACTTTGGTTGTTGTGGATTTGTAAACCCGAACTCCCATTTGTTCTGGTGCTTAAATTTCTGCTCAATTTTGAGTGTATATCGATAAGAAACTCTCATTGATGATATTTATAGAAAATTTATTTCGGTTTAGATGTACTTGTGTAGAGCCCCGTGATATTTCATAACCAAATGTTGATCATAATATATGATACCCATATTGGTGTGCAAGGTATGGAAGGTATTGATGAACTTTGACACCACTTGTCCCCTCTCTTGACGCAGCATGGTCCATCTCATGTACTGGTATTCATAGTTTCCAATAGGGTAATACTGTTCCTTGACGACATCTATGAAAGATTCCCAAGTGGGTTCAGACTCAAACATTCTAGACTCCTTTGTGAAAAATTTCTCACAGTAAGTTTCCCACCAATGTTTGACATGGGGGAGATCCTTAAGGAGAATGAAGGTGATATTTTCCTTATGGGAGAAATTGTGCATAGAGAAATAAAATTCTATCATATTTAACCATTTTTTCAGAGCATCACATCTATATCACCTTCAAATATTAGAATATCAAAATTAAATTGTACCTTGAAAGGAGTAGTGCATCCAAAGCGGTTTCTTGATGAAGACACATCTATTGTTATGAATGGGCATCGAATTATTTGGGAAAATTGTCCATCATGAGAGCTTGCTCGAGAAACATATTAATAGAATCTTTTTCTCCATCATTTCTCTTTTCTTTCACCATGAAGGGTTTCTTCGGTATGAGAAAGTGATTTTCCTCATGAGAGACGAGCTCAAGACCCAAAATTATGTACACAAACCTCATCAAGGACATTCCTTGAAAACAAATGACCAAGAAAAGATTGCTCTGATACCACTGATCCAGATTTATTTATTTATTTATTTATTTATGTCTGGCAGAATCAACAACTAGTAGGGCACATACTCATGTTACACGTGGTCGTGTTATCCAACTGCTACCACTATAACCTCCAGGTGTGCCCATGATTCTCTTTACGCATCACACAGGGTAATTTAGAGGGATTTGAACTCAAAACCTCATGGAACTTCATAACACTTCATTTTCACGGCACTTGCAAATTGAGCTGCCCCCCGGGGGCTGATCGAGATTGATTTGAGAATGAAATAAAGGAATATATATAACAAGTAAATATACATAGATATTGCAAGATATCAAAAAATGTAACAAAGACATGTCATATATAGAAGAAGAGGCATATATATATAGTAATACACAATCTCTATTAATGAGTTAAATGTATAGAACTATAAAATTACACAGTCATAGACTCGCTAGAATGGTGGTGGCGTATCTCTAAGAAGATATGTGATGGATATGCTAATTTTCAAGAAGATAATGTTTTCAATCAGGATCTAAAGGCCTTTTCAGGATAAATAAAATACAAAACCCTTACCCTGAAAGATGAAAATCCAAAAGGTTTACGACCCCGGTGTGGGTAGTTGATACGTCAACTTCCCAAGGGCATAACGTTTGCATACGATATTCATTTTAGGCATTATATACCTCTTCGGAAAGGTCTATATGAGAAGTACAAATTCCGTTGGGGGTTAAGGAGTGTAATTTCTAACTCTTGGCCCCCAAAAGTCCAAAAACACATCTCTTAGGGCCCCAAAATGGCCCCGAAAGTTTGGGACTCGAAAAAATGTAAAAACTTTGCCAAAATGGAAAATTGTATGTCATCCATTTGGAAGAGGTGGGTGTCCATCGATATCCACCTAGATCAAAAGTAGAGTTAGAACATAATATTACATTCACAAGTAGGAAGTTGTCCTCTACATAACATAACTACACTATGACAGAACGAGAAGGATTGGCCATGGTGTATTCCTTGCAAAATTTTAGACATTATCTTTTGGGATCTTACTCTAAGATTTATAAAGACCATTCTTCACTGAGATACCTGTTTAAAAATTCAGTGTTGGTAGGAAGAATATGCAAATGGATATTTTTGTTCTAGTAATGTGACTTTGAGGTGATCGTGAAACTAGGAAACTTTAACTTAGGACCAGATCACTTATCGCACATATTGTCAGGTGAAGATGCATGAAACTTTGATAGGAGTTTACCATACGCACACCTATTTTCAATTAATATGGTTGGACACTATTTTGCAAACATATTTTAGTTTGTGAATACATGAATATCCCCATCATACTTTACATTTTCCCATAAGAATCAATTAGTCATGAAGGCCACAGACTATTAGCTTATAACAGTAAATTTATACAAGTTAGGCGCAGATAGAATTTTGTGATGATGTGTATTAGATCATGAAAGGAATATGATCTTATCAGAGGCACACAAAGGGGTTGCAAGAGGGAACTATGCAGGAAAAACAACAACCCATAAGATATTGTGTGCAGGATTATTGTGGCCTACCCTACATAAAGATGCCAAGGAATTATATCATAGTTGTGATGTTTGTGAGAGACTTGGGAAGCCTTCAAGGATTACTGAAATTCCCCTTAGTACCACAAGTAACATTACAATATTTTTAAAATGGGAAGTGGAATTGGTTGGGCCGATTAATCCTCAAGCTAATAGGTTGGGAACTAGGTACATCATTACTGCAACATACTACTTCACTATATGGGCCAAGGCAGAACAAGTGAAAGACTGCATCACAGAGACAACTGTGTAATTTTTGTTTGAAAATGTAGTGATCAGGTTTCGATGCCCAGGAGTACTTATGAGTGATCAGGGAACTCACTTCCTGAATAAGACGATTGCAACATTGACAGAGGAGTTTCAAATCCATCATCAAAAGGGAACCCCATATCACCCTTAGGAAACTGGCATAGTAGAAACATTTAATAAGATCTTAGAACATGTGCTAATGAAGGTTTGTAATGTAATAAGATATGACTGGGACTTGAATATTTTAGCAGTTTTATGTGAATGTAGGACTACAAGAAAAAAAAATGATAGGAAAGACTCCAATTAGATGAACGTATGGTTAAGAAATTATGATTCCTATGGAGTTTATTGTACCGATTATGCACATTGTTGCGATGGTGGAGCTCACAGATTTTGGTTCAATAGAGAAGAGACTTACAAAACTATTATAACTCGAGCAAGATCGATTTATTGGAGGTTTCCATATGCAAGTGCAAAAAGAGTGCGAGAAACCTTGGCATGACAAGAACATTAAATAGAAGAAGTTCTATATAGGAAACTTAGTGTTACTATATGACAACAAGTTTTTGCACCACCCAAAGAAGTTCCAGATGAATTGGTTGGGACCATATGTGATCAGTTTTGTGATAGATTTAGGTGTTGTTCAATTATAAAAACTCAATGGAGAAGTTATGGAAGGACTAGTTAACAATAGTCAGATGACACTGTATATGGACAATTGGGCTTCCACGCACTAGTCGGACCATGTAGTATGTGTATCATAATACTTGTATAATAGTGTACTATAGAAAGAAGAAGAGGAAAAAGAATGTATGAGGAAACAAGGTAAGGATGGAGATCCATGGAGATGACGTTTGAAGCAATTCAAGATCAAACTTGATGGGACAAGTATTAAAGAGTGAACACAATGATGAAGTAGTAGTGTTGCGTAATCATAAATGAAGAATGATAAGATGATTTGACAAGTTGGAAAATCTAACAAATAATCCGTTGAGGATACAAAGTTAATGAAAGGTTAAGGAAAGTATTTAATATGAAGGTAAGTGGATTGGAAAACAATTTTAGGCATGAAGAAAAAAAACAATTGGCGACAACTGGTAAAAATGGTTGAGGGTTTGATGACCAGAAGTTATTGTTTTTCAGATTTTTCATAGAGAGAAGCAAAGCGCAAAGATCTGAGTGAGTGCAGATAGAGACAAGTAAGAAAAGTTGTAGAGAAAAGTTACAAATATCTATGGTGCCATGCAAAGGAACTACGACATCAATTTCACATCCAAATAAACAACACACTAACCCATCGGTAGTACCAGTGCAGGAAGAGACTCTAGGAACACCCACGTGAGAGTCGAGTTAGGAAACTTTTACAAAGGATTACATACCACCAAGGAAGTCATCAAAAAATCTAGTTAGCTTACAAAAGGAGGTGAAATATAACCTCATGGAGCCAGACATTCCGTCTGGAGTAATATTCGAAGGGAGTATGTTAGGGGAAATACTGAGCTTGAAGTTTGAAGATCATGATCTGTCATATGAAAATAATATCCCGGAATTACCTCCGAGGAAATAACTGAAGATATTCATCGATCCATAGAATTCATTTATTAGAGTTGAGATAAAGACTTAGGAAACAGGATTGGAGAAATTTGTGATCCTGAATTTTTTACAAATCCCTCATTTTGGAAGAAGCACTGTGATCAATTCCTGCATGAAGATGTTGTTAAGATGCATCCATGAGAGATATCTATGGATGGAAAAAGTTGTTTCCATTGAATCTGAATTGATTGCACAAATAACTAGATTCCCATGCCAGGGGAGGACCCATCACCCCTGTTTCCAGACAAGTCAAATGAAAAAGAATTATCAAAGAAGATGAAAGATAAGTTTGTAACATTTAGAGGAGTGTGCACGATCTGTGGAAAGTATTAGTGATGACTGCATCAAGTTTGTAATGAAAGTGTTATATTGAAAATTGTTAGGAAGGTATCAAAGGGATAAAGTGCCAATAGGTACAATAGGAGTGCAAAGAAGTATGTCGAAGGTGTACATATGAATTGGGAAAATTTCTTAGTCAACCAGTTCTAGATAGATTGCAAGGAAGCTCAAGACAGAGGTATGGAGTTTCATTATGCATGGTTATTCATACTGATAGAAATAGTGTCTTGGAGGGACTTGGAAGACTCACAATTTTTGTCAACAGCCAATAAGCTCTGTTTGGTGGCAAGATATGCTAAGTTGTGGCATATTTTGCACAAGGAAATACAACACGATAACAATATATCATTGTATATCTATAAGTAGGCCATTTAGGAGAAAATTCATAGAACACTGTTCATTTTACCATAGGTGGTAGAATCGTACAATCCAATTACAATATTTAAGGTAGGGCACCATCACATGTATATCCAAGCAAATAAGGAACCAAGTTAGGAATGGTTTCCCAATCAATACAAGGTCATTAAACAAGAGATGGGACACATCATGGAAAATTGGGATGTTGAGTGGAAGATCCCACTAATAGAAATAGAGTAGTCTGAAAAAAAAAAACCATAAACATAAGAGATAAGAGATCATGAAGAAGAATAAGGATAGGAACGAAATATTGCAGAAACAACACAAAAGGCAATACCACATATGGAAAATAAGCAAAAGGAATAGGAGACAGAGATATTGGTACCACAATGAAAAAAGAGGAAAGTAGTTAAGGAAGTGGCCACCCATGCCCTATCAAAGGATGAATTAGAAAAAATTTCATATCAAGTGAAAGATGTTACTGAGGAATCTTTTGAGTGTGTAATGCAGAAGCAACAAGAAAGGCACTGAGAGGTACAAGTGGATATTGTTGAACTATGTCAAATTTTGGAGACCATCAATATTGTGCAAGTTAGAACATGCACACAAGAGAAAATGGCGATCACAAAAAACATAGAAGAACAACAGATGAAATATCACTTATTTGCGACATCAGGAGAGCGATGGGTAATGAACATAGAAGAAGGATATTTAGAGTTCCCTATGACAGATATGATAGATCAGGCAAAGGAACTGAGTCATATCGACTTAGTGTTATCTCAGATGTTAGTAGAAGTATCATACAATATGAAGATGAATGTCACATAATAAATTCAAGTGCGCACAGTGTCAAAATCAATGGAGTTGAAAAAGGAAGTTTAAGATAAGGATGAATTGTATGTAGAATGCGACCAACTTAGGCTGATGAGAGATGAGGCCATGTAGAGGACAAAGATATTTCAATCAGCAGTATAGGGGGTATATAATCATATTCCATAAGTTTTTTTATAAGAAGACTCCCCCCTAGAAGAGAAACTTACAAAGATCGTTAAATCCATTCAGGGTTCCAAACTAATATTACTGATTTATAGGCATGAAAGACACCAAGTACCCTACCAGAGAAAAGGGAGAAAAGAGATATAAGTGGAGACTACAACTGTAGAGAATATCAAGAATATAGAAGAAGAATGTGAAAATATTTATGCATAAAGCACAAGAGTCTGGACACAGTTCACGGAGGATACAAAGCTGCAAGAACTGGGTAGAACTTACAAATGGAACGGGACAAGGCGTCGAAATTTAAGGAAGTCATGCCCACATTTCCACCAACAGAGATGATGACTGCAATGCTAGAAAATCAAAATCTATAATACTAGATGAACCAAATGAGGGTGCAACATTAGGATCATGCACAAAAGCTATAAAAATTGAAAGAGGAAGCATTCAGAATAGCAGGAGAACCTCTATTTGTGAAAGACATCACAAAGCAAGAAGCAAAAGAGAATGAAGAGAAGTTGAAGACACATATAACAATAGAGCCAGAAGAGAAAATTTTCTATCAAGAAGCATAAGTCAAAGAAAAGGTAGATACTACTAAATAAACATTTTAGAAGTTCATGACGACATGGAAGCAGGCCGGAAGTGGCTCAAGAAGATCCATGAGTTAGTGTTGGGGGCATGTTGGAGAAGGAAATTTTGGGTAAGTTTTGGGAATCATAGAGAAGTGGTTCGCACGATATATAAGCAAAGGAGCAACACGCGTGGCAGAAAGTTAGCGTATTTTAAAGAGTCAATGTACTTAAGGAGGAATTTAGTTAGTTTTTTTGGGACATTTTTTCCACATTGTAAGGGGCTAAGACCTAATGTATATGTATAAAAACATATGGGTTTCTAGTATAAGGTAATATTGAACATGAGGGAATGAGCGAATGAGTAGTTGATTAGCCTGTGAGTCCATTAATGTATTTTTTTCGAGTTGATGAGTATGAGTTGAGTTGAATATCAGTGAAGAGGTATGTGTACATTGCATAATAAAATGACTTGCGAAGGTTTGGGTTTTCACTGAAGATTATTGTATGAGTGAAGTTCACACCTGTTGTAAGGATTGAAAATGAATAATATAAGAAGCTAACCATTGTGGATGTATCCTAGTTTGGGGTGAACCACGTTAAATCCTTGTGTTCTGATGTGCATGATGTTATGATGTGTTTTTCTTTCTACTCATTGTGTGCATAGATGGATGATTAATAATGAGTATGGATATGTATTTAATGGTTTCACATATATATTGAATGGTTAAGTAGGATGATTATGTCAAATGTTATGTTACTTTTCTGGTTTTGCGCAAAGAATATATGAATGAATGTTAAGAAAAAAGTAAGGATGAATGCCTCATATTCTGATCTGGATTATTTTCGGAGAAAAATGAAAGAAGATATATTACAATGCAATACTCATGAAAATTTCCAAAAACAAAGAGATAAAACAATACTTGATTTCTATTAAGGAAAGAATTGTAAATAGACTATAAAAATACAAAGTGCAAGACTCGCTAAAATGGTGGCATATTTATCTCTGAGAAGAGATGTGACGGCTATTCTCATCTGCAATAAGATGATTACAATGAGGTTCTAAAGGAATTTTTTATGATAAAAATGAATGCCAAAACCCTAGAAATCCAAAAACCTAACCCTAGGAGATGAAATGCCAAAACTCATGTGGGCCCAGTTTGGGTAAGTTAGTACATTAACTTCCTGGGGTCATAAATTTTTCATATGATCTTCGTTTTAATCATGTGATAGCCCATTGTAAAGGTATTTTAGAGAACTAAACATTAATAAATCAAACACTAACTCTGTCTACAATTTGACTATGGCACCCCAAAATAACACTGTTTAGGGCCCCAAAATGACCCTGGAAGTACAACAAGATGTGATGACATGAAAACATACAAAATAAAGCAGTTGGATTAGGTGGGAGGCCACTAGTATCCACCTAGAAGATGTGTAGGGCTCTAGACAACCCAAGAAGTGTAGAAACCACAATTACAAAGAAGTACAAAAGAACGTGTTGAACTAAAAGATGACAAAAGGATCCAGTTGGAATAACTGGGTGGCCACCAATATCCACTTGGATCAATCCTCCCCCCTTAGGAAGCAATGGTATCCATTGTGTTGAGTGCCCAGGGAAGAAGGGAAAGCATTTTCTGAATCTGAATCTTGGTGAGCTGCATGCTTTGTTGTAGAATTTTTTATTCTTGGTGTATGGAAAACTATCACAAACCTGTTGCTAGTGGGGTTGAATATACTCCACCAACCTGTTGTCTCTGGGTTTGACGGGGCATTGTGTAGGCACCATTGTAAGTGAAGAAATAATATCTTCTTTCTCTTTGACAATCTATTTTTGTTGGATAGAAGGTGTTGAGGCTGCAGTGGTTGTAGCGGTCTTTTGTGCATCCTTTGAACAAACTGTGAAGAGGATGAATTTTGCAGAATGAGAGATTACCTTGTGGCATTATTTTGGTGCAGTAGTAGTCGGAACTACCTTTGGTATTCTATAAATCTGACTTCCCAAAGTAATAATGAAACTACGGGGTATAAACTTATAGACAACATG
Source organism: Picea mariana (assembly GCA_032191745.1). Classification (NCBI taxonomy): domain Eukaryota; kingdom Viridiplantae; phylum Streptophyta; class Pinopsida; order Pinales; family Pinaceae; genus Picea; species Picea mariana. The sequence goes on from JASDQU010105316.1 coordinate 119,872, forward strand.
ATGTCTCCACATATATGGTTGACCCAAAACAACATCACAGACATCACATAATACCTCATATTTGAAGGCATGGATGCCATAAGATAGGTGAAATTGTTATCTAACACAAAGATCTCATCCCTCATGAATCCACCCAATGTTGTATGGTTGCGGGTGTGGTGTTTTCAATAACCCCAACTGTTTGATGGCCTTAGTTGAGATGAGTTTATTCTAGCTGTCGTTATAAACAATGAAATGAAATGGGGTCCCCTTCACCCACATCTGTGAATGGAAGAGGTGGTCCCACTCTTTAGCATCTACTAGTTCTTATGGTTGAATTATTGTGGTTCCGACAGTAGCATTGGGGTTTGCATCGATGACATGTCTGTTTTCAATATTTTCTATATCATATTATGAATCATGCTTTTTCTCTGTGTCTTTGACCTCGGCCACCATTGATTGTTTCGAACGACGTTCATCTGTGTTGTGCCATGGGATTTTGTGGAAGTCACACCACTTCCCAGTGTCATTATTCATCTTTCCTTTACTCTTCTTGTCCTGTGTGTTGGACTGGTTGTCTAAAGGCTATTAGTTAGTGCCATCCTTACAATGCTTTCTTTGTTGTAGATTTGCAGACATGAATTCCCATCTGTTTTGGTGCCTAAATTTCTTCTCAATTTTGACAACATATCGATAGCCATCTCCCAATGATGAGATGTTTAGGAAATCCATTTCATTTTGGATGTACCTATGTAGAGTGCCACAATATTTAAGAATCATATGTTGCTAAGAGGTTTTGATACCTATCTTGGTGCACAAGGTATGGAAATTATTTGTGAACTCTGACATTGTTTGGATCTTCTCTTTCCGCTATGTGGTCCATCTCATGTACTAGTCTTCATAGTTATCAACATGGTAGTATTGTTCCTTGACTGCATCCAAAAAAAAATCCCAAGTGGGCTCGACCATATATATTCCAGTTTCCTTTGTGGAACTTTGCTCCCATTAAGCTTCCCACCAATATTTGACATGGGGGAGAACCTTGAGGAGTGCGAAGGTGATCGTTTTCCTTTCGAAAAAAAATTGAACAGAGAAATAACCCTCTAATATATTTAACCATTTTTATAGGGAATCTGCATCTATTTGACCTTAAAATATGGGAATATCAAAATTAACTTGTACCTTGAAGGGAGAGCTTCCTCCAAAATGGTCGCTTGATGAAGATGTGCCTATTGCTATCAGCAGGAATTAAAGTATGTGTCCAAAATTGTCCATCATTTAGTCCCTTTGTCGTGCGAGAACTTGCTCAAGCAACAGGTTAATAAAATCTTTTGTGCCATCGTTTTTATTTTATGCCACCATAAAGAGTTTCTTGGGTGTGCAAGAGTGATTGTCCTCAAGAGAGATGAGCTCGAGACCCAACTGGATATACTCGAACCTCGTTGGGGAAATGCTTTGAAAAGTGATCAAGAGGAGCCTGCTCTAATACAACTGATCAAGATTATTTTAAAAATGAAATGAAAGAAGAGATATTGCAATGAAATACTCATGAAAATTTACAAAACAGAGAGATACAACAATACCTGATTTATATTGATGAAATTATTGTAAAGAGACTGTAAAAATACAGAGTGTAAGACTTGCTAGAATGTTGGTAGACTTATTTATGAGAAGAGATGTGATGGCTACGCTCATTCAAAGGAAGATGATTACAATGAGGCTTTGAAGGCCTTTTTATGATAAACATGAATGCCAAAACCCTAGACATCCAAAAACCTAACCCTAGGAAATGAAAAGACAAAATTCATATGGGCCCAATTTGGGTAGTTTGTACATTAACTTCCTGGGTTCGTAACGTTTGCATACGATCTCCATTTTAGGCACGTGATATCCCATTGGAAATGTATTTTAGAGAACTATGCATTATTCCATCAAACTCTAACTCCATCTATAGTTTGACTGTGGCATGCAAAAACAACATTGTTGAGGGCCCCAAAATTACCATGGAAGTAAAACACGATGTGCTGACATGAAAACATACAAAATAAGCAAGTTGGATTAGGTGGGAGACCACCAATATCCACATGGAAGACGTGTGGGGCTTCAAACAACCCCAAAAGTGTAGAACCCACAATCACAAAGAAGTACAGAAGAACATGTTGAACTAAAAGTTGACAAAAGGAGCTAGTTGGAATAGGTGGGTTGCCACCAACATACACCTGGATCATATTCCCCCATGGATATGAAATCTTGGTTCCTGTAGTCCCCATAAGTAACCTGGGTGAGACTTCACTTTCTTGTAGGTGATTCCGAAAGGGTTAATATCATGGGATTTGTTCATAAATTAATTTTTAACCCTGGTTCTCCCCACTACATGTCAATGGTGTGGAACAATTCACCTCAAGCTTGACTCTAGACAGAAAGGGAGTCAGTGAATAATTACAATCATCCATGTGAAAATGAGACATAAGATCAATATGATACTTTAGATATGAAAGAGATATCCTATAAGAGGACTGAGTGATCTCAATCTCGAGAAAATAGTGCAAGAGACTCAAGTTAGTCACTGAAAACATGTAATGAAAATCATTTTTGACATTTTCTATGATGGATGAGGTTCTCCTAGTGATAATCAAGTCATCAACATATAGAGCCAAGAATATAAGAGAATATTCATATCTTAAGATGTATACATTCATATCTAAGTGGAATATTGAGAACCCAACAAAGAAAATAAAGGAGTCCATATTGGCATACTAAGCCCATGGTGACTGTTTGAGACCATAAACTTCCACAATATGTAAACCAATGAAGAAACCTAAACAAATCCTTGTTGTTTCTCCATGTAAATATCCTCATGTATATCTCTTTGAATACATGCACTCTTCACATACATATAATGTAAGACCTAACCTTGATCTATAACAAAAGAAAGTATCAGGAAAATGGAGTTAATTTTGGTAATGGGGGCAAAGGTATCAGTGTATTCAACTCCGCAAACCTGAGAAAAACCTTTATCCACAAGCCATTCTTTGAACTTTTCAATTGATCCATCCATTGCAAATTTGGTTTAATAGATCCACTTACACTGAACCAATTTTCTTCCCTTAGGAAGTGGAAAAATATCCCAAGTTTTTTTCTTAGTCAACGAGTTGTACTCTTATTCTATTGTTGAATGCCACTTAGAAATACATGATGCTTGATGAAAGGACTATGGACATGAAGTTGTGTAAATGTATGAATGTGGAATATCATGATGCTATGACCAATTTTTTCGAGTATAAAAAGGATTCCCAACAAGAGTTATGATTGAATAGACTGTATCAAAATCCTGATGAGGCATGGTAAGGGATGGAGGAGAATATTCTCATCCTTGGAATATGAACTCTGTGAAGCCTCTTGATCAACTTTGTGAGTAGATGCAACTAGAGGAAAATAATATGAGTCACTATATGATTCCACTGTATAGGAAGGAAGATGAGAGGATGAGCTAGGAGATCTTTCCTCAAGGTGCACATTATTCTCAATGAAGATCTTGTGTGTCTTAGGATCTAAGAGTTCATGTCCTTTGACACCATCAGGGTAACAAAATAAGATACATGTGTGAATCTGATTTTCTAAGGCCTTGTGCTTCTATGAAAGAATGTGTGCCCAAGATAGGAAGCCAAAAACTATGAAATGTTGCAAAATAGGTTTCCGCAACACCAAGATTCAAAGGGTGTGATACCCTTCAATTCCTTATGTGAAACTAAATTATGAATGTGAGAAGCACAATTGATATCCTCTTCCCAATACTCATGTACAAGGGAGTGTGTGTAGATCACAGACCTAGCCATATATTTTAGGGACCTATTTTTTCTCTCTTCCACACCATTCTACTAAGGTGTATAGGAAACAATATGCTTAAGATATATCCCTTCAAGAGTGAAAAATTGTTCAAGGAAGTGGTTCACATACTCTCTTCCATTATATGTGTGAAGAATTTTTCTGAACTTCCTATATTGTTTCTTGGCATGAGCCTTGAACTCTTGGAATCTATCAAAATATTCTCCTTTTTGTTAAAGAAAGTATACCTAGGTATATCTAGAAAATTCATCAATAAAAGTGATCATGTAACAAGCCTTACTGAAATACTAGGATGGAAATGGACCTGCCACATCATTGTGAACCAGATCAAGGACTTTTGAATTCCTCTAAACCTTCACTTTATCAAAATTGTACTCAAGATGATTTCCCAAGGCTCAACATCAACAAAATCCATATGAGAAACTGATCCGAGGAAGACTTGTGACCACATCTTGTGTGTTGAGTGATTGAAGATAGAAAAAGTTGATATGGCCAAACCTATCATGCCATAGATTTCTCATAGAGTTTGAGTGGGTGAGAAAAAAGGTAGAATGAGAATCTACTACAAAATGAGATAAAGTATACATGTGAGACTCATCATTAGCCTTACCAATTGAAAGAAGTTCTTTATATTCAAGCTCCCTGATGAAGATGGAATATGGAGGGAACTCAAAGTTTCTTTCATTCTAGGAAATATGATAAAGGAAGAGAAGGTTGGATGAAAAATTAGGCACATAGAGGGCATCCTCAAAAGTACCAATGAAAAAATAAACAAAAACTTTCCCAATGACATCTACACAAGTGTCACCCCCAATGAGAATGTGGGGCACTGAACAAGGCTCCAATAAAGAAAAATATTCTATGATAGAATCCATGTGATGTGATGTACTTGAGTCAAGAATCCACAGTGGAGAAGAACATGTAGTATCAACAACTATAGTTTGTTGGAGATATTACACAGACCTAGGATATTTTTTCCTTATTTTTCTGTGTTTATTATTCATTATTGAGGGTCTCCTATTTTTTAGGAACCTCTCCTACATTCTAGGAGAATATGCTCTTCAATTGACTAGGAGATTGGAGTCATTCATGGTAACTCTAGTTTTATCACAAAGTAACCTTCAGATCATCACTAGTAATGCGCACTTACCTTGGGATCATCACTAAGAAGGTGCATTCCTTGTGCATGTTTGTTCTCCTCCTCATTTCACTCTAGTCTTTCTAGTTAACTGAAGACTGTATGACTAGTTGACTAGGACTAGGTGGAATTTGTCTCATGTAACTACATGAGTGTGTCCATATATATGCATACCACCACTATGGTTCATTAGTTGAGCTATACAGAGTATATCATGTGTATTTTATTATTCATTCATTTGGTTAATACATTTCTAATCTTTTCTCTCCAATTTTTCTATTGTCTTCTCACTTTTGCAAATTGTGTTCATTATTATGCTAGCTAGATATCTTGTGAAGTTAATAACCACATTTTAAATGGTATCAGATCACATAGGTTACTTAAAAGTAGGTGCACTAACATTTTTATTTGCAAGTACTGAAGATTGAAGAACACAGGAAGAATAGAATCTTTGTCATCCACAATTCTCACCCCATACAACTACTTCAAATAAAAGAAAAAGATGGAGATTTTGATTAGAGGTAGATGAATGTATAGGTTTCCCAGGGCTATGGAAATAGAACCCAAATTAGCCATTAAAAAATACACATACCTAAATAGAATAGATGAGGCTTACGAATCCCTTTGCATGCACAAGTCCCCTGAGTTGATGTTTCATGTATCAACCTGTAAAACTCTAAATGAGATATGAACCACCATGGAAGGACTCTTTGTAAAATAACATGTGATGAGAGGCCAAATGCTTGAGGTTGAATTACTTGCATTGGATCTGAATTTTTTTAAAAATGTCCAGGATTTCTTCGCAAAGTACAAGGAGTTTTTACTGCAACTCAAGGCTTGCAAGATTGACAAATCAAAGGTGGAAAAGTGAATGGTTATCATCATTTTGTTGAAACTTGGTCAAGAATACTCCGCCATTGTTTCCACATTCTACACTCAAAGATTCACTACTAGAGCATCTTGGACTATTCCATCTTTGGATACCTTCATCAAGACCCTGATTCAGGAGCAATATAAACTCATCAAAATTTGTGTAATAAAAAACTCCAAAGAACATACACTTGTTGCGCATGATGGAAGCAGTTCTCAAAATTATAAATCCAAAGTGAAAGGAAAAACCAAGTCACATGTAGAGTCTAATAAATAAGAGTACTCCAAACCCTTCAATGATTCCTTAGGATCCAAAAGTGGAAAAGGAAATAAAGGAAAGAACTATACCTACTCCAATCACAGATTCCATCCAGAATCTGCATGCATAAAAAATAAGATAACCCTTATGAATCATATTATTCAAAAGAAAAACCTTCGGGATCAAATTCCCGAGCATGCCAAGAAGAAGATAGAAGATCATGCTCCCAATGGTAATCATCATGCATTAGTTGTTGTTCACTCTTCTCCTGAGTCCTAGATCGTGGATTCAAGCACATCCTACCATATGGCTTCCACAAAAGATATCTTATATTTTTTGACTATATGCAATGGTCCTCCTATCCTCATGAGGGATGACTCTCCAATTGATTTCATCGAAAAAAGGAGAGTATAACTATATCATGGAATTTTTGAGAATGTTATCCATGTTCCTCAACTTTCTATGAAGCTACTCTCGGTGTATATAATTACACACTCAGGCTCAAGAAAAAAGGTGGAGTTCACAACAAACTCTGTGTCCATATTCAACATGAAAGACAACTCTAAGTTTTTTGTTAGGAAGGTAAATCATCAATCTCGATTATACACTTTTTCTAAGTTTATTGAACCTAATTCCTCTATACTAATTACGCATGCTGATGACAATAGTATATTATGGCATGAGAGGTTTTTTCACCTGAACTTTAGGTACATGAAACAACTTACCAAGAAAGGGATGGTCATTGGATTACTTTATATCCACTTTTCGAAATGGGTTTGTGAAGGATGTGTCCTTGGGAAGAACCCTTAAGAGAAGTTCGAGAAGGGGAAGGCTCACAGGGCCTCCTCTCCATTCTATCTAATTCATAATGATCTCATGGGTCCATTCTCAAATCCATCCATCATCAAGGTAAGGTACGTTCTTACATTTTTGGATGATTACTCACGTTATACTTGGGTATTTTTTCTGAGGAAGAAGTCCAAGTTATTTGAGAATCTCAAAGAGTTAAAAGTACTTGTTGAGATTTAATCAGGGAGAAATTTTAANCCCCCCCGTACAGATAATAGGGGGGAGTGCACAAAAAAATAGGTTCAAAATCTTTGTCTTGAGGATGGGATATAGTTGTAGAAAATAATACCATATACTCTGTATTGGAATAGGGTTGTTGAGCGAAAAAAAAATATCTCTCAAAGAGATGGAGAACTGCATGCTACATGAAAAAGAACTTTTTCCCAATATTTGGGATAAGGCACTTAATTATGCCAATCAAATTTAGAATAGATCCCCTCATAGATATGTTAAGGACACGAATCATTTTGAGGCTTGGAGTAGAAAAAAATTGGAATTCACCCACTTCTATGTCTTCATCTCACGTGCATGGGCCTATATTCCCTCTAAAAAGAGGAAAGCACTCTATCCATAGAGTACTGCATGTATCTTTTTTGGAAACTCAGATGGTCTGAAGGGATGCAAACTCATTGATCCCTCTACATACCAGCTCATCGTTGAGTGCATTCTTTAGTTTGAGGAAAGTCTCTTGCAATTCTTCACATGAGATGCATGCAGGTACTTTTGTCCTTCCACCAGTTCGAGATGATGAGTCTACATATTCAGACTCTACTTCAGATCTAAGTTATGATACAGGGTTATAGGATTCAAAACATGCAGATGCATAGTCATTACATGCACATGAGGATTTAGAGAAGTGGCCAAAGTGGGAACAAACAACTATTTAGTATGCAGGAGATCTTTTTGGGTATCCAACAAATTTCAGGAGGACTCGATCTAAGTTCGAGGATCTTTCTTGTGTACTCATAGCCATTGAGCCCATGTTTCCTATGTATTTTTATGTGGCTCAATATTAAGACTTGTAGACCTATGGTGAGGATGCAAGGAATCCATTTTGGTAATCATCCATGTAGGAGGACTACGACTCTCTCCTCGAGAACCAGACTTGGTATTTGGTTGCGCTTCCTTAAGGAAGGAATCTTGTCAAATGCAGATGGGTCTGCAGGACGAAGAGTTCAATGAATGGAAATTTAGAAGATACAAGGAAATTCTAGTTTCCAAAGGATTTCAACATATTCATGGCATATACTATGATGAGACATTCGCTTCAGCAGCGAAGATGGAATCCATTTTTTTGGCCCTTACTATTGCGGTGACCAAAGGATGGGAAATCCATCAGATGGATGTAAAGAATAAATTTCTTCACAGAGATATTTAAGAGGATATTTACATGGAGAAACCACTTGGCTGCATATAGGATTCATCTTTGGTTTGTATGCTCAAGAATTCTCTCTATGGCCTCAAGTAGGCACCGAGAGAATGGGACGCCAAGATGGAATCCTACTTCTTGTCCTAGAATTTTGTGAGATGCAAATCTGATCCAAATGTCTACATGCTCAAGAATATTGACTCACTTATGATTCTAGTCCTTTATGTGGATGATATTTTGATCGTTGGCTACTTAAATTGATCGATTGTTGCGGTGAAGGGGATTCTTCATGAGCGTTTTTAATGACGAAAATGGGTCCACTCCATTACTTCCTTGGTATTGGGATTAGTGAGGATGCTTCAGACATCAATCTATATCAAGCCAAGTATGCTTGGTATCTCATGGAGATATTTCACATGATACACTACAAGTTTTCCCCTACACCCTTCCTATCTATGGTAAGACTTGAGGATGGTGGGGACACTCCACTGGTTCAAAACACTTTGTATAGAAAACTCATGGGGATTTTTTTGTATGTATGCCACACCCTACCGGACCTATCATATGAAGTGGGATAATTCTCTAGGTATATGCAAGAGTCACATGAGTTACACTAGAAGGATTCAAAGTGGATACTTCAGTACGTTCAGGGAACAATTAACTATGGGATTCATTATGCATCATTCTTTTCATTGGATCTCATAAGCTTCATAGATTCTAACTAGGAAGGCTAAAAAACTTATTGTAAGTCCACATCCAGATACACTCTTGGTTTGGGTTCATAGCCTATCTGTGGGTCAAGAAAGAAGCAGTCTTCTATTTCTTTATCTTTATATGAGGCTGAGTATAGAGGAGTAGTTAACATCACCATCCAAAAATTGTGGCTAAAAAACTTCCTTACCGATTTGGGCATCCAATTCCACAAACTGTTTGTCATTTGGTGTGACAACCAGAGGACTCTTAAGTTTTGTAGAGACCCAATTAAACAACAATGAAAAAAGCATATCGAGATCCATATGCACTACTTTATATATCTAGTCCTTGATAGGATCATTGACCTACATTTATATCCTTCCTCTTAACAGACTATTGACATCTTCACTAAGACTTTCATTGAGCAAAAGTTTCACTCTTTGCGTGATCATCTTGGAGTGAAGGACATAGTTTCTTAGCAACTATATTTTCTTATTTTGCTGCATTATAACTTGAGGGGGGGGGGTTTCCCATGAGGTTTACCCTCTTTCCTCAATTTGTTTTAGTGTTCGTTAGTTGCATTGTTCATGGGTACCTAAAATGGCCTTTGTTTCCAGGACCCATTCCTCATTACCCCATAGTAGTGTTCAAGAGGGGTTTTGGAGATATTACACACACCTAGGATATTTTTTCCTTATTTTCCTATGTTTATTAGTAATTATTAAGGGTCTCCTATTTTTTAGGAACCTTTCCTACATTCTAGGATAATATTCTCTTCAATTGACTAGCGAAGTGGAGTCATTCAAGGTAACTTTGGTTTTATCACCAAGTCAGTTCGGGATCATCACTAGTAATGTGAACCTACCTTGGGATCATCACTGAGAAGGGAGATTCCTTGTGCATGCTTGATATCCTATTCATTTCACTTTGGTTTTTCAAGTTAACTGAAGACTCCATGATTAGTTTACTAGGAATAGGTGGCAATTAACTCCTGTAACTACTTGAGTGTGTCCATATCTCTCTAGACCGCCACTATGGTGCATTAGTTGAGCTATACAGAGTATATCATGTGTATTTTATCATTCATTAATTTGGTTAATACAATTATATTATTTTCTCTCCAAGTTTTCTCTTGTCTTCTCACTTTTTCGAGTTTTCTTCATTCATCTTCTAGCTAGATCTCTTGTGCACATACTTATCGCATTTTACACTTTTTCTTTTGATTTGGAGAGGGGAGTAGAGGATTCTTGTGGAGAAGGAAGATCAATTTTGTTGTTTCTTAGAAGATGTTTCAACTCACCATTCTTCTTCTTATGACAAGAATGTTCCTCATGAGCAACCTTCTTTCAGTAAATACACATTGGCCTATCCTTCTTCAAAGAAGAGGAGTTGGAGTTTGATTCTAGGGTAGATGATGATTGTCCTTGATTTTTCCGTGACTTCTTCTTGGTCTTCTTTAGTTTCTTGTTAGATTTTCCTGAATATTTCTATCCCTTTGGTTGACCAACCAACAAATCCTGAGACTGAAAAGGAAACAAAGGAAGTAATTGTATATGTAGATCCCATAGTCAACCTATGAGTGTGAAAGCTAGAAACAACTGCAACATATTCAGTTCCAAGTTTAGAGAGAGTAGTTAAGACAAGTTTTATGTCCATTTTCTTGATACCACATGATTTACATTGGGATTTTAGGTTTTAAATTTTGTTACATAAACATGGATGTTTTCAAAATACTTAGGATCAAGACTAATTAGTTGATTGTCAAGTTGATATCCCCTAACTTCATTAGTTGTCTCATAGAGAGTTTTTAATTTTTCCCATGCATCCTGTGAATTTGTATATCCATCAAATTGAAATATTATATCAAGGGAAACTAGACTCCTAAGAAAACCAAGAGATTTTATTTGTTCTATCATCTAGAGTACATTTTCCTTAGAATCTATGGGTTCAATTACCTTTTTTTACAACATAAGGTGTATATCCTGTTGCATTAAGGCATTCCATGCATTTTTATGCCATGTTTTGTAGTTGTATGGTGTTAGCAATGTAAATATAATGTTACCCATTTTTTCAGAAAAAGGGAGCACAAGTAGAAAGAGATTCCCCAGCACAATCACACCAGGATATCCCCTCGAATCACTCAATAAAAGAGCGCCCCCCCCACCCCCTCCTCCCCCGATAAATAAAAACTATTTGGCACTTTATATTTAGTGTAGTTACATTTTCCAGTAGCAAGAGAACACTAAGTGGACTTGAATTCATGCCTTTACAAATCCTCGAAAATTTAGTATGTGCTAAAATCACAATTTTGGCACAATACCAAGTGAAGTACATAGTACCACTATGAAGTAAAACAAAAATCATGCACTTTAAAAAAAGAACCACCTCTATCTAAGGTCGTATGTGAAATATATGAACCTTTTAAGTTCTAAAAATGAGAACTATGCAATGTCACCTATGATAATTTGCAAATTTCCGAAAATATGTGTACCAAAATCAGAAATTGTTTGCAATAGTGGAAAGAGCATGAAAAATTAGCCCCCAAAAAATATTTCTTGAGAAAAGGAGTTCGGAAGCCTGAGATATGGGCCTAAAAAGTTTTCCTTCAAAACCCAATCTCTCAATGGAGAAGGGTTAGGAAATTCAAAATTCACTTTCTGCCAAATTTAGTGGAACTTCTGCTAACATAGAAAAATATCAAAATTTAGCAGAATTGTTAGAGTTTGCTAAACCATGAGATTTAACAAAACTTCCACTAAATTTAGAGAAAACTCCAGATTTAGAGAAACTTTTAAAAATAGCTAAGTTATTAGATTTAGAAAAAAATCCTCCAAATTTAGAAAAAACCACAAAATTTAGCCTTCCACCAAATTTAGAGGAACTGCAGGCACAGAAGGCCAAACAACTCCATAGGAAGAATTTTTTTCTTCTTCGCACAATTTTTCGCAAATCCAATGATAGTTGATCTTGGGGTTTTCAGGCCTGTTGAGCGTGATGGAAAGGTCCTATTTCACCTAAAATTCTCTGAAATGGTGGTCCCCTTATGGATCTGGTAATGAACCTTTGAATTCAAAGCCTCGTATATTTTTCCTCTGGTGTCCAATTGGGATGAAATGAAAGGAAAGTATGGCTATCTCAATTTATTTGAATTTGATGGTGAGCTCAGAATGTCTCCAAGAAGCTTTGAAAAAACCTACATCTGGAAAGTAGGGAATAACCCCCTAAGAAGAAATTTTTTTCTCCACACTTTTTATGATTCTGCGGATCATACGAGGATGCAAGAGAAGAACGTACTCATTTTCTTTGAAAAAAAATAGCTATGTGTTTTCTCCACACTTTTTCTAATTCTCCAGATCATCTGAGGATGCAAGACAAGAGTATACTCATTTTCTTTGAAAAAAATAGCTCTACACTTAGATTTCTAAAAAGATTGTTAACCCACAACTCAAAATTGCTCTGATACCATGTGAACTCTAGTTGAAAGGCCACCCAAGAAAGAAAATGAATGAAGGAAATAAAATCCAAAAATTAGAAATGAGAAAGAATAAATTGTATTCTACTCAAGAGAATTCAAAGTATATAAATAAGATGATATATTCATATGAGAGCTATGGGTGAGTATAAATAAGATTTACCACCCAAGAGACTAAAAACACAACCAATGTGAAATAAAGTGAAAAATTCCCTATTGTGAAAAGAGATAAAGAGAGAACTAGATATCTAAAAAACCCTATTCACACTAACACTCTACATCAAGACAATCGGAGAAAATCAATTCATTGTTTTGTTTTATGTACATGACATGATTTTTAGAGGTAGTATGCACAAAATGTGCCAAGAGTTTTCAATATAAATGAAAAAGGAATTTGAGATGTCTATGTTTGGTGAATTTCCATTCTTTCTTGGTTTACATATTTCTCAATTCGATAAAGGCATATTCATTTCACAAACCAAGTATATCAAGGAAAGGTTGAAGAAGTTCATAACATAATATTATGCACCAATCAGGACACCCATGGTCACAAGTTGTAAATCGAGAAAAGTTGATGAATCTCCATAACCAAATCAAACATTGTACATATCAATGATTGACATCCTACTATATTTGACGACATCAAGGCCAGAAATTATGTAAGAAGTAGGATTGGTTTCATGGTTTGAAGATGCACCAAAATAAACTCATATGCAAGCAGTGAAAATAATACGCAAATATATAAAGGGAACCTTGTATTTTGTCTTTTGTTACTTAAGAGGTGAATATTTTAATCTAAAAACATATACATATGCAGACTGGGAAGGAAGTATTGGTGATAGAAAACATACAAGTGGAGGAGCAATCCTTTTGGGAAATAGTCTAGTGTCCTGGTTGAGCAAGAAACACTCTTCAATTTATCTATACATAGAATATTTTGAGTATATAGAAGCAACATCATGTTGCACATAAATTCTTTGGATGAAGTTGTTGGACAATTGGTTTTCATTGATGTCAATCCCTGGAGAAGTCTAAAATCCCTAGAGATGTGGTTGATATTGATGGTGAGTTATTTTTCATTGATGGAGTGTTTGATGTCAATAGATGTGTTGGGTACATTTGATGAAGTATACATGAAGCCCTAGAGGTGTGTTTATGGTACCCAAAGTTGGTTGAGGAATATGGACATGAAGGACAATGTAAATGTAGGTAATACACTCATATATGGATATTCATTGTCGTGTCATTTTCGATGATAGGTGGCATGCCATGTGGTTTCTCATGGTTATGAAGATACAACCTTGTGAAACTGGAAGCACTAAAGAATGGTCAAGGAGCCCCTAGTTGGTTACAAGTCAATTAATGAATGGGTAAAGTGGTTGTTATAAGAATGTACTAGAATCCCTAATATTAAGGAAATAGGTTACTATGAAAAAGTATATAAACATCTCAAGGAGTCTCTCATAAAATACACACACATTTTCATTGAATATCTATCTTGTGAGAATGTTATGGTCTAGTATTTTGGTTTATTGGTGAATTTGATAGCAAGTCTAAGGAAGTAGAGAAAGTGCAAGGAAAGAGAAAATATTTCAGAGCTACAGAGTGCTATGGTTTCTCTAAAACCCTAATTGAGAAGGCCCTAATGGGTCATCTTGAGGGTGTCCCGTGAGGCACCTCGCAGGCTTCCTAGGGAATGTCACATGAGGCCCTGCATGACATATAGTCTTTGTATCATGAGGACAAGATAGAATTGGGGAAATGTTGGTACCAGGCTACTGAAGGTTGCTAGAAAAGGTACAATTTAGTGTTATAGTATAGTAGGTCAGCTACAAGTCACAAGTATGCTTATGTGATTATATCTTATGCTTGGTGATGGTATTACACATGCTTGAGAGGCATGTCTTGTTGATGCATGGTACATATTGGTGATAGTGGTATGGTACATTGAGTAGTATTAAATATTTGTTATATTGGTATCTTTGTATATGATTTGGTTACATGGCGATTATGTTGTGGTACATGCTTGAGGCTTATTCTTTCTATACTCCTAAAGCATTAGCGCATGGTGTATGGTTGTCATTGATACATTGTTGAGGATTACAGTTGGTATATGAAAATACATGTATGTTATACATATTGTAACACACCCAATATCTTAACTGGCTTTCTAAGAAATGGGGCATAAAATTTTCTCCTTCCTTAATCATCTTTATTTCCCCGAAGTCCCAGAGCTTCCAGTGCTCCTAAATCTATGGAGGTAATCCATCCACTACGATGGATATCCCTCCATGTCAACGGATATGATTAAGGGATAAGTTCAAAATTTGGTGCTTCAACACTGAGTGCCCCCTTTCTGTTTACGCACGCATATCCTCAGGAGTCTTGAACTCTTAGAGTTATGAAATGATGCCACATATCTTGGGACTTAGAACCCTTTCAACTTACCATTGACACCATGATCCAAAGCTCTGGATTCCTAAAGTCCCAGAATTCTGAAGGGTCCCCACCTACACGTGATGACACGGTATATGCAGGGACAGGTTCACGTAGTTCCAATCCTTTGTCATACCTAGCTCCAATGATCTAGCCTCTCAATATTTTTGAATTCTCGTAATCTTGCCACATATCTTCTTGCTTCATCCCTTTTGGTCTCTCTGTGATGCTACACCCCAAATCCTCCAGAGTCTCAAATTCCCAGACTCCTAGAGTCTCAGTTACATAAGCAATCAATTTGGCCAGGCGACACATACCAAAGGCTAACACACGGTGAGGGTCAGGGGTGACATGTGTCCTCATTAGGGTATGACACATGTCATGCTCTAACAGGCACATTGGTTATGAGAATCATCCAAAACTGGGTGACACATAGCACATGAAATGTAGGTCCACGTCACATCGAATGGCATCATTAAGCCACATCATCATAGAATGATATCTGCTCAGCTATTTAATCTAACGGTCTATAATATTCCACATATATCCATAGATATAGGGTTCTAATTACTTTTTGGCTCTAGCTTTATAGATTACCAAATCCTCTCAACAAAAATCCCTTGAAAGAGCTAAGTCTTTGAACTCTTGGATCTGGCACCATGCTTCCCCTTCCTATCAATGACTGAGATCTATTTCGACATTTGCGACTTCAACGGTTCTCATACCTTGAAAACCCTTGCCCAAATTCCTCTGGAGTATGAAGACTTCATCCCATGGGATCACTTTCCACGTACTCGTTCATCCAATGGTCCTTGTCACTTCAGTAGTTCAGCATTCAGGAGTTCTTCGTGTATCTCTCAGATTTCCTTCTGGACCACGCTGGATCTATTTCCACATGTACCTAACATCTACGACACACCTTCAGGGAAAAATCACACATCTCTAAATCATCGAATACCCGGATTCCTAGATAACTGTGGATCTATGGAAACATGTCCCACCAGTTTCAACAGTCCAGATTAACTTCGTGACTCTGACATTCAGGAATTTCAGTGCTAGACCATTTCTCTTCTCTCAAAGTAACACTTCATTTAAGCGCTTAGTTCTTCCCTTCCTACATCTAATCTAACAGCTGAGAAAGATCTACCTTGGATCCCCATATTGAATACCCTTGTCGATTCATGACTTTCACCTTCAACTATTTTCAATGGTTGTGGGGTCATAAGTCTCGAAGCCAAAAGAGCTAGCTACTTTCAGACTAGCGCAGGTTTCCAAGGCCTTGGTCACATGGGTCCTTTGGGAAATCTTATGGGCTAGGGGAAAATCATTTTTTACGCCAATGGGTTAAGAATACTGTCATGAGCCCTCGATTGTATGGATGGTTAATCTCAAGGAAAATTCCCTTCTCCCTTCAAGCTAAGTTTGATATTTCTGCTAAGGTAAACTTCAAAAGGGTCGAAATGACTTAGATGTTTAAGGAAATCCTATGCTAACTCTCCTGCAAAATCACATTCCATAACTCTTTAATAGCCATACTGAGATAAGTAGAAGGCCATGTAAATATAGCATTTTATAGAAGAAAATGAACATTTCTAATAACTATTCAAACACTATAAAACTTAACTACAAACACAAACATTCAATCATCACATCCATTGTACCACACATAGCATGAAAATACTTATCTATTACAGTTGGTCACCAACCGACTGACTATGGGTGTTCCCCTCTCCACCCAACCATAGGATCAGAGGCATTCATTCTTAGTGCTCTATCCACCCCTGTGCCAAGCCATGATATCATTGGGGAACTCTCAAGGTTTCTCAGGGATTCCTTCTTTGTATCATCTTCTACTCAGGCTTTGTTCTCTGTAACTCTCGGATATCTCTTTCTCTGTCATGGCCTTAGCGAGGTTTATTAGATGCCCCGCTCAACATCAAGCTCATAGTCATTTTTTCATCATTCATTCGAGAGCTCTATGAATTCTCCTATCTATCTCTTCTGTTCAACTATCTGCATGGGTCTATCCCCTTACACGCACACCATTCTCAAGAAGTGTTACTGGACAAATTGAGAAGTGTTGACACAAACTAATCTCCCTAACTTCAACAAGAAATTAGAAAAAAACATGACATAATACAAACTTCTCCTTAGATTACCATTGTAATGTATGCTTTCTTAATGAGGGATAAATGACGTACCATTTAAACGTTGTTTGATCCTTGCTAGTGTTTTCCTTTCTCCATCTCAAAGTTTTTTGGATGTTGAACCTATTGAGAAACACAAACCAATCAAGAGAGAGCAATAATATATATATTCTAATGAAACCTGTGCATAATATCAAGGAGTTATGCAATAAAAATGGAGATACTTTTATAGGAAATAAATGTATTACTGTATTATATTGATGAAAGTGGAGACTGCAAACTATGCCTGGATGTTGCAAGGTCCCTACCAATGGCCCTTTTCCTCAACACACACACCTTTTCTCCAATCCTTTTGATGAAGAGTATACGCAGCCTAACTTGGAAAGCTAAAGAAAAGCTATCACAACCACAATATTCAGTAAAATTCTTCATACATAAGCCAACCTAACTCTTCCCATGAGAGATCCATCCTTATATAGAGTGAAGAGGGATAGATGAAGGGATTAGGATGATCCTAGTAAATCAGAGAAGCAAGTGAGATCCAAACTGATTAGAGGCCACCTCATCCTTTCAAAGATTCCATTCTAGAACCTTTGATAAATTATTCTTTCTCATATTTTTCATCATCGTTTCCCCCTCAACAAGAGTAACCTATGATGACGTCGCAGTCCACTATGGTAAAACATGTAACGATTTGAGATCATCGCACCCTTAACATTGGCAAGGTGGAACAATCTTTATTGATAGGGTTTTTCAGTAAGGAAAACTTGATTCCACCCCTCAGGGAAAGTCTTATTTCTTCAATATCCTTCAGGGAATAGAAAAAATGATATTTCTTCTAATAGGTGATACACATATCATCAGTGGTCAGGGAGGTGATGAAAATAGTGTGTAAAAGAATGCCCCCCAAAGTATGAAGTTGAAAACATGTGACAGATCAAATACTTTGTAGAATGTGTGTGTTGAGAAAAAGGATCACATCAGTTAGAATCATTTCAAAAGACAAGAATCAACATAATAACATATCATTTAATGAGGTAGGAATTCCCATATTCATAATAAAAATGACTCTAACCATAAGTTTCGAGTGAGTCTTGGCCACTAATCATACACTGTTGATCTATGTCATTATGATTCAACATAGCCATGAGACATACACTGTGGATCTATGCTATAAAGCCTCAAATTTGAACATAGCCATGAGAAATACACAGTGGATATATGTGTCAGTACAGACTCATGAATACTCCATCGCAACCTGAATCCATGTGATAATATCCAGGCTCTTCATTTCTATTGTCTTGAAGTATGAATCTATCCATGTGATCACATATGTTGAAGTAGAACATGGTACAAACCACTTGATTACCGGTCATTAATGATTACCGTTAACAAGTGCGAGGGAAATCACAATTAATGTCAATAACCCCCAAGGTACTCTAGTAAAATCCAACAAATGTGAATTAATGAGTTGAATTCGAACACTCGATGGAATTTTCCAATTATGGGTCAATGATGTGAAACCACTGTTGAAAACGAGTAAACCTTCCATTGAGGCATGCAGGATCCAAGGTAATAAATGATTTCTAAGTCTGAGTCCTAGATAATGAGTTGAAGTTGACATGAAAAGAATTTCCATAGGAGGGTATTAATGTATCCCCCATCAATGACACGAAACATGTAACATATTTGAAGTATCTCAAAGCATAAATTGATTTAGGACTGACACATGGAAGGCCAACATGGTAAGATTTTGAGGACTGCAGATGGCCGAATCGATACAAGACTCGTTTCGGTTGAACTTCTCTTGAACATATAAATGACACGACAATTGTCTTGGTAGCATTGAATCAAGGAGGACCAATATATAGACTTGTGGATGATCAAATGAGAGACAAATGGATTTCTCAAACTAGATACAACTATGAAAGGGGGTGTGATGTTCAAAACCGACTTACTGCCACTAACATAGATATATATATACATTTGTTTCCCAATTTTCCCCCACCATTTCTGGAGAGTAACTCTTTATTTTTACACAAGATAGAGAGGATGACATATGGGCCTTTGGATGTTTTTTTATGAGTCCAAGGAAATAAAACTAAGGGGTTTTTCATATTTAAAGAGTCTAAAAAACACTTAAAGAAAACTCCAAAAATGTCCTTTTTCGTAAAGTAGTCTGATGAGACTGAAAATGAGATAATCTACCACTCAACATACATTTTCTTCAAATACTTTAATGAGCATGAAAAGAACAAGATATCTCGTCAATATTTTCATGTTTAGGGAGTTTGAAAATAGCTTAAAGAGGACTCTGGGGGGGTTCCTTTTTCGTATAACCTTCATGAGTCTGAAAAAGTGATAAAGTATACTCGGTTACATTCTCATAGATTTACAAGCAAGGAGTCGACCAATAGATGATCGACACATTCTCTAGAATGACATTCATTTAGTGCTTTCTTAGCTTCATGATATGTCAGACATCGTCGAAACACAGATTCAATACAATGACGGTAAAGGGTATCACCAAGGATAATATATTGATGAGTTTGATACCGAATACGACGAAGATATACATGAGATACATCAGGCTGAAAATTTTGGGTTTGGAGATAAATTATGATGTCTCCATACCATATATCATCTGAACTGATTAGAAACAGAGATTCATTAGGAAAATAATCTTCAACCACATTTCCTATATCAGCGGATGGAAGGTCACATATCAACTCAGCAAATACCAAATATTTCTTTGACTTGGATTTCTCAAACTCCAAATCAAAATCCTGGAGAATCATAATCCATTTGGAGTATTTTCCCCCTAAAAATTGTTGTGTAAGAATATGTTGCATAGGGTTTCAATCAGAAATAATCGTAGTCTTTCAAAATAAACTATAGTGACAAAAAGTATGGACAACTTGATCAACTGCCAAGGCCAATTTCTCCACATGGATATATTTGATTTCAGTGGTCGTAATACTCCATCTTAAATACTAAATGACACATTCTTCTTGTCATCCTCTTGGCGATGGTGTGATCTAAAGAATCCAAATATAGGAAGTAACCTTGACTATAATCTGGGGGATATAATAGTGGTGTGCAGGTTAATGTGAGTTTCAAAGCGTTAAATGGTTTGTTAGCAGTGTCGTCCCACAAAACATCATGACCCTTCTTAAGAAGTCAAGCGAAAACTTTTGTCAATTCAACATAAATAGGAATGAATCAATGTAGAAAGTTTACCTTCCCTTGCAAACTTTGGAGTTGGATTAAGGTAGAAGGCGGAGGAAAATTGATGATGTCTTCAACCTTCAACGAATCCACTCTGATCCCATGTATGGAAAAAATAAATTCTAGAATTCATTGAGACTCCACACAAAAAACACATTTATGTGGATTTAATTGTATACGGTAATGCTAACACCAGAGGAAAATAACTCTCAAGTGTGCTGGGTGATCTTGATGATGCATGGACTGCACCGGTAAATCATTAAGATATGGTTGTACAATATGCTTGATATCATGAAAGGCATAAGATATATCTCTTTGAAAATTCACACCAACATTCTTGAGACAGAAAGGAATTTTATGGTACACGAAGGTCCCCTAAGGAAAAATAAAGGTGGTTTTGTCCTGATCCATGGGTAAAATATTTATATCATTATAGATGGAGAATCCATTCATCATAGAGAATATTTCCCTTGTGGCACATTCATCGACAATCTGGTCGAAAAAAAGGGGTTGGATAATTATATTTAGGGAAAACCTTATTAATATCCCTATAATCAACACACACACAAATTGTTCCTTGTTTCTTCATGACTGGAACAAGATTGGACACCAAATCAGTTAATACTATAGGGTAGACAAAACTAGCTTTAAGAAGTTTCTCAACTTCAAGTTTCATCGTAGTGGATTTTCGTGGATGAATTGGGCGAATTCATTTTCGAATGAGCTTACCATCAGTGTATGTATTAATTTCATGTACAATGATATATGAGTCAATTCCAGGAATTTCTTCGTAACTCCAAGCAAATACATCACAAAATTATTGGAAAAGGGCCTTGTAAGTTTGAATCTCATCAGGAGAACATGGGGCACCTATGTGAACATTTTCCACAATTCTAGGCTTAATGGAAATATCTAGCGGGATAGTGGGTGAAATATTTACCAAGTTTCCTTTAGACAAAACATCACATGTTGGTTCAAAAACTAGAGGGAGATTAATAAATGTGGATAGATACGAAATCATTCGGTAACACTCGATAGTCTCATGTTCAAGGAAGAGGATAGAACGATGATGTCCATCATCCCATGGTGTGTCTTCCATGGACATAACTGCCATAATTGTTTCATCGGTGTGAAAGATCGTGTGAAATGGATTAGGAGACATATCAATGGGAGAGTGAGAAGAAGGAGATGTCAATTGAATAGAGTGATAAGCCAATTCAATTGGACTTAGTGGAATTTGGTTTCCATAATGATGACATTATTCCAATGTAGGTACTATCCAAGGGTCATATGACTCATGAATTTCACCAACACTAGTCGAAATCATGTTAATAGAAGAAACAAGAGGACGAGGAATATCAGGTGGTGGAATGGGGAAATTTCCCATTAACGATGAATCTTTGAAAACACCCACACCGACATTCTCGTAACCAAGAGGTTTTTTTTCTATCAATGGAACATTACTAGTGCATGAATCAGAACTAAAAAAGGTGAGTTGATCTACTGTAACAACTTTACCTTAGTGAGGGAAACATATCACACGGAAAAGAGTAGAAACAACTATGCACATAGCATCAATCCAAATATGGCCAAGTAAGAGGTTGTAATAGAGAGGTGCATCAAACACTTCAACCTCGACGGTAACTGATTTTCCTTCTTACTCAATAGATAACACAAGAAGTACATCATAAGGCTTATACCCTCTACCATTAAAACCTTTTAACATGTTATGTGACTCTATAAGTGCAGGAGGGCCAATGGATTTCCAATAGGTGATGGACATTATGCAAGTCAAAGCCCCTTCATAAACAATTGTTCAACAAATATTATTAGTTTCCACAATTACTTGTATTTGAAAATCTAATTGGTGAGGGAGTCTTAGGATGTGATCCTCCCAACCAAATATTATCAAATTTATATCAATAGGATCAATTACACCAATATCCTTTAACTGTGTCTTCCTTTGAGTAGGAAAAATTTTAAGTACTTCAAGAGTCGACATCACAAATGGTGCTGTGAAACATCTTCTACAATACTGTAGTTTTGAGTCGCACGTGCATGTGGGTTAAATGATGACTTACGAACAATACCATTAAGAGGAGGAGGGATGAATATATTCGGATTAATTCATTCAAGATGAAGAGGAACATTTGGAGGTGGAATCAATGTAGGAGGTTGATCTTCAACCTTCTCTTTAGAAGGAGAATAATCTTTGGTTCGAGTAGTGACTGCAACATTGTCTTTCTTGGAAGTAGTATATATAAGCACATAACAAGTGGTAGAGGGAGAAGGTTGGTCATGAATAACTGATTGGGCCTACAGTTGAGAAGGAAACGGTTTTGAAAAAATTATAGGCATAGGGGGAGTCTTGATTCCTTGGAGGAATCGTGTAACTTCTGCACATCTCGGACAATCTTTCGTGTAATGGTCCTCACCACAAAGAAGACAAGGATAACAAGGTTTCCTCTTTTATTTATCATCAATAGGTCAAGTTTTTGGTTTATATTGTTTTTTATTATTAGTTTCATCCTCTTTATTCTTACCCTTCCATTTCTTCTTATTTTAATATTTACCGGTAATCATAGACTAGTCCGTATTCACCTCAGAGGTTTTACTAGGAGAAGTAGCAGGAGGAGTAACATTTTGTACACTGGTAGTAGTAGGTTTGGGATTGGAATGATTGACTTGTTTTGTCTAAGTCTCTATATGAAAAGTGCCAATCACACCATTAGTAGTATGAGATGCTACTTGAAGTATTGGGGTTGGATTTGTAGATAGGAGAGGAGCATCAGAGATCAAGTCATATAATGTGCACATTTGAGAGTAAACGAGATCCAAGTATTGGGTAGGACTGATCACATGTTCTTCAGTGATGACACCTCCCATCACAACATCACGAGTTATAGGACCAATGAGTGAATTTGTGAACCACTCAAGCAATAATTGATCAGGAAGATGAACTTTTATTAATCATCGTCTCCTCCTCAACTCGTGAATATGATCCAAGACGTGGGTAGAAGAGGATTGTTTAAATAAACTTAATTTTTTTTTTCCTATCTCATACCATATCAGTAGTTGGTAATTTGTCAAGAAAGAGATAGCTAAGTTGTTGAAATAATTGAAGAAACCTCTTGGGAATTCGATGTACCATTTGGTTGTCGAACCCATAAGAGTGCATTGGAAAAGACATAGTCATATGGATACATCCATCAAGGAGTTGGATGCACACCAAAGATGAAAATTCATGACATGATTGTTTGGATCTTCTCCCAATTGACTGTCAAAATTTGGAATGTCCGACGGTAATTTAGCAGGTATAATTGGCCAAAAAGGAGAATGTAAGATAGGAACACTCAAAATTCTAGACAAATCTGGTAAATCCAAAGTAGATAGAAATGGAAATTGTCTGTTAACTTGAGGAAACTAATAACTTTGGGGAGGTAATCCCATATGTATACTAGTAGGACCATAAGCAATTTAGAAATATTTATAGGGTCTAGTCAAATTTGGTTGAGGAGGATTTTGAGTCAAGTAGCCAACATTAGTATTTTTATTTGGCATGTCGCCTTGAAAATGAGCATTGGATTGGAAATATTGACACAAGGTAGGATTGACAGTGCTTGGAAAAGGCTACTTGGGATAAGAGGGTACAAAATAATTTGTTTGATTAGTTTTCCCCCTAGGCAATTGTTGATTTCCTTTTAAAGGAAAATTTCAATGTTGATTTTCTAATCCAGACATATATTTCTTGTAAATTGGATTGTGTCCCCTAACTTGGGGTTGTCCCCCAGCTTGAGGTTGACCTCAAACTTGGGTTTGACCCCCAGATGAGTAGCCTCCAGCAAGAAGTTGAAAACCATAAATAACATGATGACATGTGCCTCCAAGAATATTGGAGATACTTGGCCCAGGAATATTTTATCGTCCAGGTGGTGGAGGAAGAATAGGCCCTTCGAATAAAACCTAGGTGGGATTAGGAATATAACCATTAAGAGAATTATACCCAGGTGGAACAAAAAGACTAGGTCCTCTAGATGGACCTTGGGTAGGATTAGTAATAGAAATACTAACAACATTATACCTAGGTGGAAGTGATGGATTTGGTCTAAACAAAAGTGGTGTTCCAATAGGATTTTGAATTCTTACCAAACTTCTGGCAGAAAAAAGGTGCAACTTGTGGGACTGTGGTAGAGCCAGTGGACTGGCTAGGAAGAGTTGTATGTGTACCAACCAACATTCGGTATAAAACCGTTGAAATATTACTTGGCATGCCATTAAAATTATTTGGAGGCATTGTATAAGTAGTTTAAGTAACATGTATGTGTGGTGATATAGGTTGGTTTGGACTCATTCCTAATTTATCAAAAATATCGTGTCTCGAGGGAGTTCTTCACAAAGAAAGGACTAGGATAGAACTGGGATAAAAAATTCCAGAAGTTTGAAAAGAGGTTCTAAATTCTTCACTAGGAAATGGTGGTTCATCCACGTCGGACTCTACGAAATTTCCCGGAGGTATTCTAGGATAGCATTCAACAAAAATGTCTCTAGAAGAGTTTATTCTGAGAAAAACAAGGTCTTAGGAAACATTCAATAGAGGATTCACAAGGAGTGATGGTTCAACCAATAGAGTAGAACTCCCGATCTTAGAGGATATTTCGTTATTGAATGTGTTAATAACCAAATATCAATATATCATAGAAAAACCTCAGAATAAGTACTCATCGCCTTAAAAAAGAGAGAAATTTAGATAATAAGCCTCTTCGAGGGGGAAACCTCCTTATGCCCACATACATGTGTTAGCACTTGGTAAATTTCCTAGAGGTTGAAAGAGAAGAAATCTACAAAGGTAACCTTATCCAACCGCTTTTAAAGCTGGGATCTAGCCCTTCCAGCTTTAGAGAGGGATCTCTCTATATGATTTAGCTTTGTTTTTAACTTCACATATTAGGCTAGGTAAAGAAACTATTGGTTTTGGTGTCAAAGAGTTTTTTAAAATTGGTTGATACGGTCTACACATCCATTGGGCTATGGGGTCCGTGTTTAATAAGATATGAGATACAACTAGAAATGCCAAAGAAGTCTTTCACAGGGAGAGATAATATACTCACTGGATCTTTAATAATTTAAAATGATGGACAGAAGAAAAGATAAGAAAAATAACTTCAGCTAACAAGTAGTTAAGAATTTCTTAATTGAAGATACTAGAAGATAAACATTAAAATCTTTAGAATCGAAAGCAGGGTATCAAAGATAAATCCTGCAACATTACGCTATTCATAAAGATTAGTTCCAGAAAAACACAATGGTTACAAAGAAAGAAAAACATTCAACTTAGAAGATCGACATCACCAGTGAACATACGCAAGAATCCTGTAAAAGTTCCTCCTCTTTATTAATGGTAGAGCACTTCAAAAATAGTACAGATTGATAGCAATAGGGTGTGCAAATCAACAACCCTCAATACCTCAAAAGTTAAAGTATTTATAATTCAAATTACAGATGTTCCTGTCATAACTGATCAGGACGTGCTCATTCTATTTTTAGTCTAACTAATTTAACTAATCAAAACTGCTTGATGACTCGATACAACTGCATGCAGAATTTCTGGGGTAGGTCGTTGGTGAGCTGCCTTCGCAACCTCTTCTGACTGGACAGGTGACTGGATTGTGATAGCTCATCTGCTAATCTAACAGATCACAAAGTTCTTCCCATCTGAGATGACTTGGCACTCTGACTTTAAGTAATCTCCGATACACTTCATCCATGTCTGTGTACTTAGAAAATGTAGGCTTAATGAGGAATATGTATTTAATCTCATGTTGGATACTAATATCCAACTACAGGGCATCCATGAATGCTTTGCCTGTGATGCTCCCTTGTATCCCTGCAAACTTGGAACTGTCCTTAGACACTTCAGCCAATCTCTTCTTGTAATCAGGGAGTGTCATTAGTCTGTCATTAATGACCTTCAGACCAGGTAGGCCTTTCTTTTGGAGAACATCTATCTTATTGAAGAACTTCTGTACTCCTTGATCCATGACTTGAACCTTTTCCTCGAGCTAAAGCATTAGACTTCTCTTGGTTAAAACCTTTTTTACTTGAAGTATAGTCTCTGTTCTGTCCTCGATCTTTAGTTCTTCTAGTTCCTCTCTGGTCTTGGAATTCAGGAACCTGATGATCTCATTTGCTTGGGCTGGCATGTCTCCCAGCTCCACTTTGATTTTCTCAATAGCCTGTTTTCTCCTCTAGAGCAACTCATTTTGTTCAAACATGATTTGAATCATTGGCCAGATTTCATTTATGGACTTGGTGATATCTTTCCATACAATCTCTTTGACCTCAGCCAAAGTCTTCACTGCCATTGTTTTCTTTTGGAGCTGCTGTAACTCCTTCCTGATATTCTCATTTACCTGCTTTTCTTTGGATAGGATTATCTGGAAGGATGTCTTGATCTCTTGGAGGTTCTCCACTTCTTTCTTAAGCCTGTTGATTTCTATCTCTTGCAGGTTCATTTTCTCCATAGACTTGGCAAGGTCTGTTGTTCCTTCTGGTAGTGACACTGGTGTTGCAGATGGTATTGATGTCACTGTTGCTGTGCTCAATCCTGCAATTGGGATAGCTCTCAATGGAATGCCTTCCACTGGCTTCATCTGCTCTTTCTCCTTTAGTAGTCTCTCCATCTCAGCCTCCATTTCTTTGAGATGAGCATTCTACTCCATGAGTAACTTTAGCATCTCATCCTTCTCACTTTCCTTCTCTGCTATCTCCTTTGCCTGTGAGTCTTTTGTGGGCAGGAGCTTCAGCTGTTTTATTAAGGATGCAATGTCATCATTTTTCTTTTTTATCATCTCTTCTGTAGCCTTGACGTTCACGGGGTCATAACCGATCTTGAGAACCATCTCCTCCAACGTCTTGATTATGTTGTCTTTTGCGAAAGATGACATTTTCTCCAGCTTAAGCTGTGTTTGAGAGTTGTTCAATGATACCTGAAATTTTGCCGCAGAATCTATAGCGTGTGCCAATGTGTGAAAAACCATCTCCCCAGTTTGTTTGTGCAGATCCATATGATCTGCTGGATGCACGTCCTTCGCCTGGAATTCGAAGGTGGCCCTTTTGTAGTCTGATATCACCTTGGGATCCGGTACCTGCGCTTGGAGGTAAGCCATGTGCATCCTTCCCTTTTCTGTGTCAAATGCCGAAAGAAGCCTGTGCTGAGCTGTGGATGACTGCTTCTGAAACTGGGCATAAGTACTACTAGTGAGTGTCTGGTTCTTCTTCTTGATCAATTCATACTTTTCGAAAATGCCCAACTTGGGACCAGTTTTACTTTGCTGAGTATCCAGGGGAGAATCAGTGGATTTCTTCGGTATTGCTGTTGTGATTTCCTTATGCTGGCTTGAACCGAAAGGTAGAGTGACTGGCTTGACTCCTGTGGTAGTTACTGTCGTAGTTGGAGCTTCTTGTTCTACTGTCGCGCCAGGCATTGAAACTGACTTTGGTCTCTTAGTGTGTATCTGGAATTCCTCTGATGACACCTTTATTATAAGAGGCGACGACTCCTGTCGGGGCCTCTTCTCCTTAGGGACCTGAGGTGTGGTAGTGGGTGGCACACTCATCAAGGGCACTTGTTGTTCCACTTCAACCTGCTGCTCCATCTCAATTAAGGTGTTAGGCACCCATACTGTCTGATTTGCAAACTTTTCTATCTCTGGCTTGGGCTCATGAGCATACGGGACACTCTTATTGTTCACCCTCATTTCCGAAATGATACCATATGGATCATAGTGCCAAGTGAAACTCGTAAAGAATTTCATATCCTTCAACATTCTATCCGCTTCTTCCCCTGCACCTCGACTATTGCAGATGAAAGAACCAATCTGCCCCTTTATTCTCAATTGCTGCTTCTTCTTCAGGGAAACAAAATGAATGTCATCTGAATTCATTATCTGCCTAATATATTCTAATGAAAAAATTCTTACGGGTACATGTTTTGGTAGCTTGTAGGGTGCCAATTCGTCGGTGTGGTTCCGGTACAAGTACCAGTCTCTTGTCTTTGCGTTTTCCGAGAGATGCAAAATTCTCTGGACTTCCTCATTTATTTGTGGCTCAGCCTTGCCACTCAACATGCTTACCACTGGGTGGTAAAGCTGGTCAATGAAAGATTTCAAGTTGTATTCAGCAGAGTTACGCTTCAGAAGAGAAGTCCATGCTGTAACTGGCTGGGGCTTACCGTCTGCATCCATCTTCTGCATAGAGAAAATGAATTTGTCGGCTTGAAAGTAAACGAACATATACGCCAGTATGGAAGAATATCTAAACATGCCCTCTGTGGAAAAATTCATGAATTGTTCGTGTATATTATTGGCCAAGAAAGTGCTGTAGTCGAACTGCGTTGTGGGATTTTCATCATTTGAGAAAATGGATAGAAAACCCAGGATGGGCTCATATACCCATTGGTCAGAATAGTAACCAAGCAGGACACAAAGGGAAGAAATGATTTGGTTTCCTTTGGTGGAGAACATGGAAGCAGGGTAAGGGGGATTGGTGGAAGGGAGTTGAGTAGAAGTGGGGAAGAAAATCTCAAATATCTGAGCTCTCTGGGGAAAGGTCATTTTCTGATATAACTCAGTGAGGATTTCTAAATTGAAAGGGGACGCAGATTCAACATGGGGGATTTGCATCATCTGGTCAATGTCTTCGGGAGTGATGAAGAAGAGGACATCTCCAGATGAAGAGACGATGGCCCTCTGGTCGGGGATGTAACGGGCTTGGCATTTGAGGGCGAATTCAGGGAAATGATGAATTTGGGGAAAGAGATACAGGGGAAAATTGGACTCCCAGAGTCCAATGTCATCACTCTGGTCTAGGAACACCTCCTAGAGCCATGACTGAAGATCAGAAAAATTGAAGTCACAAATGGTATCTGCGATCAATCGATCTTTATCAACCAAGGGAATTTTGTCCAGGTCGACAGGAGGAGGAAGAAAAGGGTTCTCTTCTTCTTCCGCTTGTCTTGGCTTTGACACCATTTCAGCAACAGTACCTGCAATAAAAACGATGTTAGTGGGGTAGACTGACTATGGATGAAGGTGGCGGAAAAGCAATGGAGGCGTAAGAGTAAAATTTTCCGGTGCGATGGACGAATAGTGAATGAATAGGGAAAACGATGGTTTTATTTAAAATTGGG
>JASDQU010105316.1:149724-162007 GCA_032191745.1 Picea mariana
CCCCCTCTGGTGTTCTACCTTTAACCGAGGGGGACCAAAATTCATTGTGAGCCATAGATCTGCGCGCTTGTTTCCTGGTCGTAGATCTTAGAACGCTTTTTAATACTCATTCCGGACCCCCCCTCCCTTCCATTAAAGGCAGAACAGACGGGGGGGTCCGGAATCCATTGTAGACCGTAGATTAAAGCGCTCCTCCCTGAGCCGTCCAGATGAGCACCCATGTTATTACCAATTCTGGACCCCCCCCGGTTAAAGGCAGAATGGTCGGGGGGGGTCCGGAATGCACTGTGAGCCATAGATCTTAGCGTTGTGATCGAGACCGTCCAGATCTGCGTAAATATTATCACCGATTTCGGACACCCCTCCCCCCGATTAAAAACAGAACACTAGGGGGGAGTCCAGAATGCTTTGTGGGACATTGATCTAAGCATCATGATTTGGACCATTGGAAAGTGAATGTAACATAAATCAAGAGCGGAGAAATATGTGCTTGGGGAAAAACCTAGGATGAAAGCATTTTACGGGTTTTTCTTCAACTTTCAAAGAGATATCACCATGGGGTTTCGAACAAACTATTCTTAGGCATTTGAGACATGGTGAAACATCTTTATCAATCAGGTTTCATGGGTGGTGAAGCAAATGAGACAACTAACCTACATGCTAACCTATCTTCCTAGGACAATTAACCCAGATTAAACTGTTGTGTTAAAAAATTACTCTACCTAAGGGCTATCTGACCAGGATTAGACAGTCTGGTCAGATTTATTCACTAATCTAACCTAAGGGCTATCTGACCAGGATTAGACAATCTAGTCAGATTTATTCACTAACCTATGAACATCAAATTTAAAAAGAACTTGGCCATGCTTGAAAGGTATGGCCAAGTTACTATTATTGCATGGGGCTTTTCTTTCAATTCTTTTATGCCCTCTTTTCTTTTTCTTTTCTTTTTCTTTTCCCCCCCTTTTTTTTTCCCTAAATCGTTTGCAAAATAAAAAATCAATTGCCAATAAAAACACCAGATACAAATAATATTCATAATATCATAATCATCAGTTGATTCCCATAATTTATGGGGTGATAACAACATGTACAATTCCAAGATGATTCCAAATGAAAATGTCTCCTTGGTATATATAGGAGACTAGGAGGTTTAATTAAAACTAATGGAATAAAGCCGACATAAATAAAATAACATTACTAATGTAATATGCCCCAATTAAGGGGTAATGAGACAATATTAGGGATTAACGTGCCCCTCCCCTTGAGACAAGTGTTGTCCACAACGCTTTAGTAGCTCTAGATGCTTCTGTATAAAAGACGCATCTTCCCAAGTGGAATCTTCAACCGATAGTTTCCTCCATTTAATGAGATACTCTGAAATGGATCTATTCCTCAACTGGCGAACTCATGTTTTAGTGATGGCTTCAGGCTCCAATAGGTTTTTTCCTTCCTCGTCAAGTTATGGCAGTATAGTTTGAACTGGTATCTTATCGCCTATAACCTTCTTTAAGCATGAAACATGGAAAAATGGGTGTACTCGTGAAGATGCAGGCAACTCCAATTTGTATGCCATAGTACCAATATTTTGCAACACCTTATAAGGGCCATAGTACTTTGTTGATAATTTATTATCCTTTTTGGATTTCTTGAGGGACATTTGTTTGTATGGTTGTAGTCTTAAAAACACCCAATCCCCTACTTCAAAACTTCTTTCACTATGATGTTGATTTGTTTGTTGTTTCATGCGATTTTATGCCATGGTCAGGTTGTCCTTTAATATTTGGAGAACTTGTTGTTGATGCTCGATGTGATATTCCCCTGCTTGAACCTTAGATTTTTATTTTAGAGAAAAAGTGATCAAATCCATGGAAAATATAACATCCCGCTCCGGTGCACTGATCGAACTTATTCTTTGAGGACACTTGCTTGCAAGTGATCCGAATTATTATGCTATTAAAACTTTTGATTTTGATTATGAGGCATTATGGGTTGATGACATGTTGTTTTATTGCATTGAAATAGACAGGTGTTATTGACTCAGTTTTACTAAGTGCGTAGGATTTTGGACCTTGAGGATGTAGAGGCATCGATGGAACCCCTTGGACTCCAGATCGAGTCAGGGAGTGTACCATTGGGGTTTGATTGTTTTACTGTGATATTAGTGCATCTGATTAGATGGTATGATATGGATATGTTCTGACATGATTTGTTGATGATGCAGGCTGACGATAGCTTGCTAATTAGAATCGCATATGGAGTAAATGGGTCACGCACGACTACCAGAGATGTTGAGGGAGAGGTGTGGGCAACAACCCTACCACAGCCTACTAGCACTCCCGTCATGGCTCGAACTATAGGTTAACGATTACCTAGTTCGAGAAGACCCATGATGTCGTGAGGGTAGACTGTGATAGTCGCTCAAAATTATTCTAAGGGGCGTGCAATAAGACGGGGGCGTTATTCCTTAGAGGCCCTTGGTCTCCCACAAGTTCACCTGGCGGAGTATTGACTCCAGGGGTTATTGATGTCTACCAAGTCAGTCAAGAGGTGAGTGGAACCCTTGGAGCATGTGGTGTGTCCTGAAGGGCACGTCGCGCAAGAAAAATGGAGAGTGGTGAGTGGCACCCTTGGATCACGTAGTGCGTCCAGAAGGGCACATTGCGCAAGGGAACATATGAGGTGAGTGGCACCCTTGGAGCACCTAGTGCATCCTGAAGGGCACGTCACATTGTTGATGATAGAGGAATGAACCTATATGGCCTTAGGATGATTAACATGTTAAGTATTTTTAAAACAATTTCCCTAATTGAATGTCACCCAGTACGAAATCTAAGGTCTAAGTCTAAATTACACAAGTGGTAAAATTTTATCTTCTCAAAAAAAATAAAAAATAATAATAATAATAATAATAAAAATAAAAACAAGGTAAATAATAGTTATGAACTTCGTTAAATCTTCTAACATGAAGGGAGTAAGAAATTTAAGTTAATCATAAAAAAAAATCTGTTGAGATAAAATGTGAAAAGGGGGAATTAATTGTTTTATCTTTTTGATAATTTAAAATATGCTAATTAAATGATAAAAGGGAAAAGGGGCTAAATTGCACACCTACCTTTTTGAGTTCTAATTAAAAAGGGGAAAGAGAGAAAATAAAAAAAAATAGGAAACTAGGGAAAAGAGGTAACATAAAAAGGGAAAAAGGGGAACTTAAGGGAAAAAGTGGAAAGTCAACTTAGTAAAGAATCTACCATTTAAGAACTTTCTAATTTTAAACTGAATTAGAAATTTCATAATAGGGAAAGCCTTTAAAACCTATAAGGGAATTTGGGGACACCTAGGAGTGATTCTAGGAGTAACTCTAGGTGGGTGAGGGAAATAAGATAATTAATTAATTAAAGAAATTAAATAATGGAGGAATGAAAGTGATGGGTGACACTTGTACGGAGAAGCATTTTTAGGAATTTATTTTTAAAACTTTAAATTAAATGAGATTTTAGGAAAGAGAGGAAGTTCGAAACTCTATATAATGAAGGAAGGAGAAAGAGGAAGTACCATCTTCTTTTTGTGTAACGTTATGTTGTAGAAATATTTAATTGAATGATTTAACTTGTGGGAGTTGGGATACCCATCTCGGTGAGGAGTGGTAGCTCGGCCTCGTGAGGCGAGCTGGGAGATAGATGAAATCTCTGGATAGTGAGTGTGTGGCCCCTTTGTGGCTCAGAGGGTTAAGGGCGAAGAAGAGTACCCCTAGCATTGGCTGGGAGGTATCGGTGAAGTCTCATCGGTCAGCAAGCGGAAGTGGCACAAAGCGCATGGATGTCATTCAGAGAAGGCGAATAGGCAACGGTACGCTCTCTTCATTTTTGTATGGTATAATGTATTAGGACTTATGCTTGGATCTGCTTATTGAATGGAAAAGTAAAACAATGTTTTTGTTTAAAAAAATTTGTGACTGAAACCTTCCTTAGCTTAGCTATATGGTTGTTGACTCCCATGGCCTTCGTTTTCCACTTGTCGTGACCACCCTCTGGTGTTGATTGTGACCTTGAGGTTGTTTATCCTTCGTCCCTAGCTCACCGGTCCTCGCCTGATCAGTCGGGCAAGAGCCTGATCTACAGTCGTCGCCTTAGCGTTAAAAGACCTATGGATCTCAACGCCCTGCTTTTCTGTGTGAGGATGGTGAGCGTAGGACTCTCCTGTTAGCCGTCTACCCTTGATGTTCCTCCTTGGCTGATTGTTGTTCTTGCACCTTGATGTGGTTAAATAACTCGATAATTGTTATTGACAGCGAAGTTATTTTTATGCTGCGTTTCATCTCTTGCTAGATTTTCAATGGTATTATTTAACTCTGCACTTTATTTTGACTCGATTGAAAACCTTTTGAAGTATTTGGACTGTGTTATTTGGAACCCTTGGAAGTAAGCGACCTGAGTGAACCCGTAAATACTCTGCATTTAATGTGATTGTTGAGGAATGAACTCTGCGTTTTAATGCATTTGTTGATATTGTGTTTGATGCATTCCTGGCAAATTGAAGTCTACATTGATACAAATCCCTGGCAAATTTACTGTGTATATTATTTATTTATATACATCTGGTCTTCCATTTAACGCTACAGAGCATTCATCCTTGCATTTCATTACATCTAACCTATGGTTTACCCTCTGCCTCATTGATATTTATTTAAAGGTGTTTTCTCTACGTTTGCCTACTTATGTCTTGCAAGTCTACCTCTTCCAATCCGTACATTTCATAGGCAAAATTGATGTGCATTAAATAGAAAGCGGTGGGTTTTCATGCATTTTTCTTACTCTGCATTGACATTATTTTATGTGTTGATGGGACAGCAAGTTATCTTTTCAGATAGTAATGACTTAGTTTCACACTTTTAGCTTTATAGAGCATCACCAAATTTATCGGGACTGCTTTGCTTGATGTTTTTTTTTCCTGTAGATGTCCTGACAACCTACCTTGATAGGCACACCCTTACCCTTGATTTTACTATGATTGAACCATCATTCACACCTAGATTTCTAGCTGGGGAGCTACAATTTGAATCCCTTGGGATGATGACTCCTCTCTGCAACTTTAATGAAATTCACTGGCTAATTTACCTAGCAAGATATCGTTAGTTATTACTCTCTCAGAACGAGTTTCAACTTCTTGACTTGGTTTTACCCTGGTTGTTGTGGTTTTCTTGATATAACCCAACGCCATTCTCCTATTAACACTCAACCATTTTCTTTCATTGATAAACTGTAGCGAACTGGATGTTAACTCAAGTAAAACTCAGAAAATTTTATTTAAAGCATGAATTATATCTAGGTTGAATTCTTACTGTGATAATGAAGTTTCCACTATGGAAGTGTTACTCATAATTTAATTTTAGCGCTTTCTTAACAACAGTAAGATTGGAATGTTACTTGGGTTTTAGAGGACTTATTAAATTATGTTGGTTTTTGAAGAACTAGTTATTAAACGTTTTATGGTTGGACCTTTCACCTCACAATATTCGTTAAAGGTTGTGTGTTCTGTAACCAGGCGCATGGTAACACTCAATCGATATATTCACCTCTCTTGAAGGGGAAAACACTTCTAAAATTCTTATTCAGATGGATAAACTCAGAAATTCAAATGTTAACTCAACGAAAATTGGGATGGTGAACTCAGAATTTTAAGGGATGAATCACTGTAACTTGATGTCAACTCAGCTAACTTCGAATGAGAAACCTAACATAGTGTATGACAGCGGTTTAGTTGACAAAACATTCCGTATATAATTAATGGATATGCTCAGACTGCTAAATTTTATATATTTAATGCAAGGTACAAGGATCTTCTTATGGCTTGCCTTAACACAGGAAGTGATATCTATTTTTAGACAACAATATCATCTTTTACACCCTTCGCCTTAATTTCTTCATTATCCATCTTTATTGTTAGACTTATTATTGGACAACAAGTTTAATACTCGACATGTTTTACATTAATGTTGCTAATACTGTTAGATGGTGCACTGTAAACTAATAGCATTTTTAGTGTTGAATAATAATGTTCTATTGATATTGGTATCAATGTTATATATATATTTGTTAAATTGTTAATTTAGATGGTGTTTTTTGATTTATTTTAGATTTTGTTATTTTATACAGAAAAATTGAGTACTTTATTTAGCAGCATAGATCAGCAGTTCACTTACCTTTAATGTGCTTAGTCTGCTTGTGTTGGGCGGGATGTAGACACCTCCTTGTTCCTCAGAACAGTCGCCAACCCTGAGACCTTAAATGGTCAAAATCGATGGGAACCTAGGCTTGAGAGTTGCTTATGTGTCCTCTAGGTCCTAACCATTGTAGGGTAGGACGGGCGGGTAGTCATTCTTATTCTTCGTCGGTTGAATGTCACACACTACTTCTAGGTGCTCGATGTGCTTTTATGTTAGGTCGTTATGTTTGTTGTGGAGTGAGTTGCATGAATTGTGTTCGTCATCGTGTTGCGATGTTGAGTATAATTTCATTATTACCTTCCTACACAAAAAAAAAATAAAAAATAAACAATTGCACTTGTTATGTGAGGTTGTTTTCATAACGAGAAGGCTCGTTACATATGGTATGAGAGTGGGTTCAACCCGTGACTTGGGATCGCTACGAATTTCGTTGATATAATTTGATTATACTATTGCTAATCGATTTGACTTGTATTCGTGCAGGTAAGCATGGTTAGAGGACATCATGGAGGCAAACGATGGGCTGCTAGGGGAGGAGGCATGATGGCTCTAGAAGCATCCATGCCTGAGGGGTCTAACCCCCAGGGGGATGAGCAGGTTCTCGGACAGGAGCAAATAGAAGTAGGTGATGTAGTTGGAATGATGAGATATTTTCAGTGCATGTCCGAGGCACTGATCAACCATTTGGACAGAGATGAGGCTAGGGCGTCGACACCCGCTAAGGTTCCACTGCGCACTCCGGTCAGTACTGGTAGCATTCACCATGAACTCGACAAGGTCAAATTTCCTAAGTTCTTTGGTGCCCCGGACGATGCAGTCGCCGAGGCATGGTTGGAGAACATGGTGATGTGCTTCACACTTTGTGATTATACCTCCAACATGAAGGTCTGCATGGAGGTCTTTCAACTGAAGGGGAGTTCTCTTCTATGGTGGAAGACGCTCCTACCGCAACTGAACATGGCCTTCGAAGGCGTGTCATGGGAATTTTTCGAGGAACGTTTCTGAGAGAGGTACCTTTTAGAGGAATACATTAAGCGTCAACTCAATGAGTTCAATTCCTTATGACAGGGAGGTTGTATGGTGCTCGAGTACGAGGACCATTTTATGGAGTTGCTCCATTATGCTCCGTACTTTAACACTAAGAAACTTAAGGTCAACAGGTTCATGTTCGGCCTTAACGGCAACATACATGCAAAGGTGAGGATTTTGATGCCTCAAACCTTGCATGATGTTGTCCAGAAGGCCCTCATAGCAGAGGAGGATCTTATCAGCGGGCGTTAGACTAGGACTCCAGCGAGACCAGTAGGACAAGTTTCATTTAGAGCACAATAGCATCAGACACCAACCAGACATACGTCAGGATATCATGGCTTCCAGAGGGGATCCACTTTCACTACACCTCGGCGACCGATGCCTCAATGGTTAACACCTTATCAGGGACCAGAACATCAGCAGCAACGTCACCCGCATCAGCAATAGTTTAATCCTGTTCAACAGAACATACCAGGGTACCAGGCCAGTAGGTTTTCATCTTCTACTTCGGGTACCAGGACTACTGGGCCAAAGAAGGGGTGTTGGACATGTGGGGAGACACACTACCAGTGTGACTTCCCTATGGAGAGGGATAGAGTGTCTGGATCAGCTGGACCCATTACCATGGGAGATATGGGTAAGGCCCATCAGATTCATGTAGTGGTGAACAACCATCAAGCAGAGCATCTGTCAACTATGCTCGAGACGATAGGTACCATCACTGACCAAACACTTAGTATTTTGATAGATCCCGGTGCTACCAAGAGTTTCATTTCTAGTGCAACGCTAAAAAGGATTAAGGTAAAGGTAGTCGAATAGGACGAGTTTAGCTTCGTAGAGATGGCCTCGAGAGCTAAACAAAAGGTTGCAGGAAAGGTTACGAGCTGTATCCTTAACCTGGGAGAGTTTGTCACAAGGGCCAACCTGTATGTCACGATCTTAGGATCTTATGATGTCATAACTGGTATGGACTGGTTCGAATCACATGAGGCGATACTCAACTATAAGATGAAATGGTTGAGCTTGGTTGATGATGAGGGACAGAGATGTGTGATTGTAGGATGGAACCAAGGAGTTTCCCTGAGGTTCATCTCTTCCTTGCAACTTCGGAAGAGCATGCGCAAAGGGTGGAAGCTTTATGTGATCCTTGCATTAAACGAGAAGGGAGTAGCGGAAGGTCTAGAACACCTTCTGGTGGTGAGAGAGTTTGCGGACGTGTTTCCAGAGGATTCACCTAGGATGCCACCGGAGAGGGAATTGGAGTTTACCATAGACCTAAAACCGAGGACTGAACCGATAGCAAGAATGCCTTATCAGATGTCGACCCCGAAGTTACAAGAGTTGAAAATGCAACTGAAGGAGTTGTTGGACCTAGGACTGATACATCCTAGTGTGTCACCGTGGGGTGCACCTGTTATTTTCATATGAAAGAAGGATGGGTCATGGAGGCTTTGCATTGACTACCATCAATTGAACAAGGCCACGATCAAGAATCAATATCCATTTCCAAGGATTGATGAACTGTTCGATCAAATGAAGGGCAGGACAATATTCTCCAAGATTGATTTGCGATCAGGGTATCACCAATTACGGATCAAGGAGGATGATGTCCCTAAGACCGCCTTTAAGATGAGGTTTGGACATTATGAGTTTACTATTTTACCGTTTGGACTAACAAACGCCCCAAGGGTATTTATGAGTTTGATGAATAGGGTGTTCCACGAGTACTTGGACAAGTTCGTTCAAGTATTCATTGACAATATTTTGATTTACTCTCAGACAATGGAGGAGCATGACAATCACTTTCACTTGGTACTACAGTGTTTGCGAGAGCACAAATTGTATGGGAAGTTGTCCAAATGCTCATTTTATCAATCGAAGATTCAATACTTAGGGCATGTCATTTTCGGCGAAGGCATCGCCGTGGGTCCAGCCAAGGTCGAGGCTATTATGGAATGGTCGGCACCGAAAAATGTCCCAGAAGTGTATAGCTTCATGGGTTTAGTAGGGTACTATCGATGGTTCGTCGAGGGATTTTCGAAGATAGAAAATCCAATCATGGAATTGCAGAAGAAGAGAAAGAATTTTTTCTGGACCGATAAATGCGTCAAATCATTTTGGAGGCTCAAGGAGTTGTTGACAATAGCATCGATACTAAAGGTCCCTGACATGGATGTAGACTTCTTGGTATGCATTGACACATCCAAGGAAGGCTTAGGCGGGGTCTTAATGCAAGACGGATGAGTGATTGCTTACATTTCGAGGAAAATGAGAAGGCATGAGAAGAACTACGCAACGCACGATTTGGATTTGTTAGCCATCGTATATGCCTTGAAGGTTTGGAGACACTACCTTGTTGGACGAAAATTTGAACTAAAGACTGACCATTGTGGACTACAACACATTTTTATGCAAAGTGACCTGAACATGTGACAACAACATTGGTTGAAATTGCTTAGCAGGTACGACTTTGAGATTACCTACATAAAAGGAACAATGAACCAAGTGACAAATGCATTGAGTCAGAGACCACACATCTTTTCAGTGCTACTTCTTTAGATGAATCTACATGAAAATATTCTCACTTCACAACATGACGATGACTGGTACAAAGAGGTCGAGGGTTTTATCATACAAAACACAATGATGGTACCACAATTTGAAGGGTTTTCATTTGATAGCGATGGTTTATTAAGGTTTAAAAATCATATCTACATACCACCAAACGACAAGTTGGGGATGTTGATCCTGAGCGAGGCTCATAGAGTAGTTTACATGGATCACCCAGGAGTCACGAAGATGAGGGCAGACCTTAAACCCTTATTCTTATGGAAGGGAATGAAGGAAGACATATTCAACTATGTGGCCAGATGTCTAAAATGTCAGCAGGTAAAGGCTGAACATAGACACCTAATAGGATTACTACAACCACATGCTATTCTAGAATTGAAGTGGGAGGTTATTTCGATGGATTTTATTGTTGGATTGCCACTGAAAACAAGGAGACATGACTCGATTTTCGTAGTAGTAGACACTCTGAAGAAGAGTGCTCACTTTATTCTTGTGCATACAATGTATTAGGCACCTGACATAGCTAGAGTTTTCATCAGTGAGATTGTGAGGCTGCATGGCATGCCTAAGTGGATTATATCTGATCTAGGATCGGTGTTTACTGGACGATTTTGGATGAGTTTCCAAGAGGCCTTGGGAACCCAACTTAACTTTAGCACTACGTATCACCTAGAGACTAATGGGTATACCAAACAAACTAACCAAACCTTGGAGGACATGTTGCAGATGTACGTGATGGACCAACAAAAGCGTTGGGAGGAATTCTCACCACTAGTAGAGTTTGCTTACTACAACAGTTACCAGAGCACCATTAAGATGGCACCTTTTGAGTTTCTTTACGGGTGACCGTGTCGAATGCCTTTGAGTTGGGATCTTCTTGAGGATAGGGTCTTGGTGGGACTAGAAGCGATCCAAGAAATGGAAGAGAAAATGCAAACCATAAGACAACGGATTAAAGAAGTGCAGGATCAACAAAAGAGTTATGTCAATGCGCACCATGTCGACTGTAGTTACAAGGTCTATGAGCGAGTCTTCTTGAGGGTTAAACTGCATAAAAGTTCGATCAAGTTTGGGAAGGGAGCTAAAATCTCTCCTAGGTTCATGGGCCCTTTCGAGATTGTGGAGAGAAAGGGGCCCATGGCCTATCGACTAGCCTTTCCTGATTCTTTGAGGCATATGCATGATGTTTTTCATGTATCTGTTTTGAGACATTATATTAGTGATCCTAAACATGTTATTGACCTGAGTTCCTTCTAGGTATCCGACGAGGGGGTGCTCACGGATAAGCTGGTTCGCATCTTGGATCATCGCATTCGACAGCTACAACGTCAAATGATAGAGCAGGTCAAGATCCAGTGGGACAATTATAGTCCACACTCAGTGACCTGGGAGGACTCATATGATATGCGCCATCAGTTTCCATTTTTGTTTGATAGATAGACATATGATACTGTGATACACTTTATTCGGCATGTATACTGTGAAACTTTGGGATGAAGTTTAGACCAAGAGGGGGTGTATGTAACATCTCTCTCTGGTGCACTGAATGAACTTATTCTTTGAGTACATTTGCTTGCAAGTGATCCAAATTATTATGCTATTAAAACTTTTGATTTTTATTATGAGGCATTATGGGTTGATGACATGTTGTTTTACTGCATTGACATAGATAGGTGCTATTGACTTAGTTTTACAGAGTGCGCAGGATTTTTGGACCTTGAGGATCCATAGGCATCGATGGAACCCCTTGGACTCCGGATCGAGTTAGGGAGTGTACCATTGGGGTTTGATTGTTTTACTGTGATATTAGTGCATCTGAATAGATGGTATGATATGGAGATGTTCTGACATGATTTTTTGATAATGCATGCTGACAATAGCTTGCCGACCAGACTCACATATGGAGTAAAGGGGTCACGCACGACTACCATAGATGTTGAGGGAGAGGTGTGGACAACAGCCCTGCCACAGCCTACTAGCACTCCTACCCTGGCTCGAACTGTAGGTTAATGATTACCTAGTTCAAGAAGACCCATGAAGTTGTGAGGGCAGACTGATATAGTCACTCATGATGATTCTAAGGTGCACGAAATAAGGTGGGGGCCTTATTCATTAGAGACCCTTAGTCTCCCAAAAGTTCACCTGGCGGAGTATTGACTCCAGGGGTTATTGATGTCTACCAAGTCAGTCAAGAGGTGAGTGGCACCCTTCGAGCATGTGGTGCGTCCTGAAGGGCACATCACACAAGAAAAATAGAGAGTGGCAAGTGGCACCCTTGAAGCATGTAGTGCGTCTTGAAGGGCACATTGCACAAGGGAATAGATGAGGCAAGTGGCACCCTTGGAGCAACTAGTGCGTCCTGAAGGGCACATCACATTGTTGATGATAGAGGAATGAACCTAGATGGCCTTAGGATGATCAACGTGTTAATTATTTTTAAAACAATTTCCCTAA
>JASDQU010105317.1:68468-99056 GCA_032191745.1 Picea mariana
GTTTTTAAATTAAGTATTCTAAAATTATAGTTTTAGTAGTTTTTTTCATGCATTAGATTCATATGCAGATTTTAGAATATGGATAGGGGATGGGATGCAGGATAATCAGATGGGAAATTTCAGATTGTTGATTTGCCAAATTTTTGTAGTTTATGTTTTTTTAAACTTGGTATCTTTCACTGTAGATGATGGCATATTTGAATACCCATTGAGTGATAAGATTATAATTATTAAGTTAAGTATTATTTCATATCCATATGTATTATAGAAAACATATTTTATTGTAGAAAGGTTGATTGTATACCCAAAAATGTATTAGATGTCTTATTTCAAGCCTAGAACCAGTTTGGAGTTTTGATTAATAAGCATTCTATAAAGAGAAAGGTAATTAGAAAAAGAAATATGAAAATAGTGTGTTGACTATATTCTTTTCAATTCACCCCCAATCCCACTAGAGAAAATATAATGTGGGTTGAGGGACATCTAAGCATACACTATGACATGGGATGTCCCAAAGATGTCCCCTTCAGATAAGAGATGGATCAAGGGCACCCCTACTCCATCCTTTACATCTCTGAGATGGAGGAAAGGGACATTCCTATCTATCCCTTCACCCCGTAAAGGCAGGATACATGTTTTAGTAAAATATAATATTTAATTAATATTGAAGCATTAGTATTAAATGATCGTTTTGGGAAGGAGGATGTTAGTGAGGTTATTTTAGTTTCAAATCCATTAATAAGACTATTCATGATTGCAGATAGAAATACAATTAAATATAATGTAAGTTAGATATATACAAGTCTATGGATTGGACCAAGAAATCCATTTAGACAACATATTGGTAGATTTCTTAAATAGGACTTTGCATGTAGTTAAGTATTAACTCAACCTAATCATTTTTTATAATGAATCTTTACTAATTCAATAATTATGGAAGGTCTCTTCTAACACATTAAGAGGGGGCTCCTAGAATATGTGAGGGTATATTATTTTGTTCATTAGTAGATCAAAAATATAATAATGTGGATGATTTAATTAGTTGTGATTTAAAATCCCAGGCATGGGATAATTTCTTATTAGGTATCTATATTTTTCATATAATCTAATTTGCATTGTGATATTGTTCATTTGTTCTCTTTCACCTTTTTAATGAACGTTGCATATGAAAAATCCCTAAACATGGTCAACAACTTAATTTTCAGGGCTCTATGCATGTCATGATTTGAACCTAGTTCATGAAAATGGAAATTGTTGCATCCATTTGCACTTTAATTAATTTCTTCTCAAGTATTATCCATTTTCATTATTAATTTCTATAATATATTACCTCCGTGGTGTGAGGACTTTGGTAATCTGAATCTTAATTTAATAAAAAATTGATATTCGTGTTTTATTTAGAGACCTAACCTCCCTAACCCCTCATGTAGGTATAATAATATATTTTGGATGTAATAAAGGCCAACATTAGTAAATAAGGCCTATATGATAATGTGAACAAGTCTAATGTAATAAGACTTAAAAGAAGTTTTTGCTTCTAGAAATATCTTCCTCTAAAATGATCTTTAGAAGATAGAATTGGTATAAACAAGGGCTGCTTGGTAGCTTAGTTCTTGCTAAGTAGATTTGGAAATGGAGATGATAAATGACACCTTATAATTATTGATGATGATGATTACTGTGAAACATGAACAATATGTTAATTAGGGGCTAGTTTCATAGTCTTAAAGAAATCAATTTGTAAAGATTTTAAATGAAAAAAATTAACACTGATAACTATACAGTCAAAAAGATTGGAATTCAAAGAATTCGGCCTAGACTCACAAGGAATGGAGGAAGACGTGCTGCTCCATGACACTTAGTTTATAGATTTGTCATATGTCGTATTGGAGAGGATCTCTCACCACTTTTTTACTTTAATGTGGATGTTGTATACTTTTGGGATTAACCTAAATTTCCTTCCAATTAAGTTAAGCTAGACAAATGTGAATTGCATTTTAGAAATATTCAATTTTTCTTTTTGAAAATAAACCTTTCAAATTTAATAATATATATATTTTATATAATATTTATTATATTACATAATAAATATAATCTAAATAATATATTAGATAATAAATATAACATAAATATAATAAATATAATATAAATATAATAATGCATAATAATAAATACATAGTACAATTTTTTATATTTAGATGTGGTGATTGGTGAAATTCATTGATTATGTAATTAATTCTACATATTGA
The DNA here is from genome assembly GCA_032191745.1 of Picea mariana. Taxonomy (NCBI): domain Eukaryota; kingdom Viridiplantae; phylum Streptophyta; class Pinopsida; order Pinales; family Pinaceae; genus Picea; species Picea mariana. The sequence goes on from JASDQU010105317.1 coordinate 70,718, forward strand.
AAGATGTGAAGGGAGCAATAACACTTCAATTCTATCAACCAATTAGAAATGAGAAACACAAATATTTTTATTATATCCAAAAATATATATTTGTTTTCCTATGTTAAACATTACATTGCATACACAAATTTATGGTAAAAATCAAATTAATATCACATCAATGTCACATCAAAATCAAACTCATTGTTATAGTCCCATGACAGGGACTAATAAGAGTATAAGGTATGATAAATTCTTGTCTTGAGAATTATTGTAATAGAGCTCTTCTTTGTTGGAGGTTTCCCCCTTGAAGATGCAAGTGAACTTGGCTTTCTATAAACAAAGGTATCATTGTTGCTGGTTGGTGTTGTTATTCTATATTTTGTTGTTTTGCTAGTACTTATTGCAATATTATTTGTTCCTCTTATTATAATACATATGGTACCTTACAAGTCGTATCAGATATCTTTCCTTTACATAAAATGTGGGAAATTGTTTTTTAGGGTATATATGTGTACCATCGACATTTTTAAAGCACAAATATTTTTCATTCAATGAGTAACAATATGGTTGGGGAAGAATACATGAAGGAAATATAGATGAATTCACAGGGTTACTCGAAAAAATGTTTCACCTTGTTGGAAACCTCTGTAACCCTTGTTGGTACCCCTTCGAATAGTATTGCATTAAATAGAATTTGTACATGAACTTTGTTGCCACATACCATCAGGTATATCAGGAATCCCCTATCTCTCCTGAAACCATCTCTAGATCATCTGATCGACCACTTAACTCCTATAAAGACATGAAGAACAACACTTGGGAAGATACTCTCTAGTTCCTGGGTAATCGATTAGTACGACTAAGGGTATGATCGAGCATCCTTAGTTGGTTCTCTGAGATATTTGGTCGAGTACTATTGTTCAAACCTGCACATATATTAGAGAGCTATAGAATAGAGAAAACCATTGTCTATAGGAACCCTGAAAACCCTAACCCTTGGGAACATAATAGAACATAAAAGGAGCAAAAGGGAAATTTTTTGATGCAACCTTTCCTCCTGCATCCTGGTTGCAAACTTCCTACACAATTGTTGATGTTGGAGCATCATTCCAAATCAACCATGGGTCATAAATCCAACGCATCAGAGCGCTTAGGAGGGAGAGGATCCCAAAGAGAGAGGCAACAACCCTCTCATTTTGGACTTCAATTTAAAAATTTAATGTAATTCAATGAAAATTAATGTTAGTAGACTCAAGGAGAGTAGAGCCACTGTCTTTGTATAGGCCGAGTTATTGTAATGTGTAGAGTCTCCTTTAGTGGCTGACAATAGGTAGATCTAGATGCAATTCAGATTAGTTATAAATTAATTTCCATTAATGTAGGTAGGTGGAGGAAGGCACGAGAAGCCCTACTTTCTAAAAAGATCAATGTATTGAGAATTCGATTAGAAAGAGTTAGCTACTAGGGAGAGCAAAAGAGAGGAGAGGATAAATAACTGAGACTTTGTTGCAGTCCAGTCTCATATACACTATAAAAGAATTTAGTTTTAATACAAAAGAAGATTTCCTTGCACATGAGTTTCTGTGTATTTATCTGTGTGATGGATGTTTTTACTGTGCTTTTTGTGATTTCTATATGTTTCAATTTGTAGAATTAGATAGAATTCTCTATCTATCTATAGTTTTCTGAGTGTTTTGGACTCTTAAGGCTTGTGCAAGGAGTGCACACCAGAGTAATTGAAAAGCTCTAAGAAGTTGGTGCAAGGAGTACAATTGAACTCTATTTCGAGTTTAGAAGAGAGAGTGTCAGGTGGGCACATTAGAACTGTTGTAAAACTTAGAAGGAGTAGTGCAAGGAGGGCACATCGTAGTTGTTGAACACTCCGAGAGAGAGCGCAAGGAGTGTTCCTACACTTAGTAAAGTGTAAAATCTCAACTCGATATGAGAGTGCAAGAGAAGGAACACTAGAGTTACTAAACACTCTGAGGATTCAACGCAAGGAATGCGCAAGAAATCCGTTTATAGTTTTGAGAGGAGGTTTCTAATTGGGAAAACCAGAAGGTAAGTGAAAGGAATGCACACACCCATGCAAGGAGTGTGTAGGGAGATTTAAAAAAAATATCTAAGTATGAATCCTTTAATAAGTTCATAGAAATTTCAAGGATTGCATCAGAGGTCAAGTGGTTTCAAGTCCACAAAATCTCAAGAGGATGAGCATGAGTGCAAGGAGGGAACCGAAAAATGTTAAAGGAGAAAAGGGCCAAGACCCTTTGAAGTTTGAACATGTATAGGTACAAGGGACTAGTGCAAGTGTGCATAGAGACCCTGCAAAGTGTGTAGAGGTAAAGGATATTCTAAGCCCCAGATTGTAGAAGAAGCGTAAGGCATGCGCAAGTGAACTTACATAAATTTCAAAGCTCAGGAGGTGCAATGCAAGCTGAGGCCCAACATTCGGTCTCGTAGAAGAAGATTCAAAGGTCAAAGCCTTTTGAGAATTTGATAAATTCCTTCTCTGAAGTGAAGGGAAGCGAAGTTGAGGAGGAGGAGTTACAATAGCCGTTGGATATGCTATTGGAGACAATATGGATTGTTAGATCTTAGTCCAAAAAGAAAAGGAGTAGGAAAAGGTGAAAAATAGATCCCAGACATTTTATCTAGGTTCAACAATCAACAACCGTCAGATCTAGGTAATATGCATGAGCGTTAATCTTGGAAGTCCTTTGGACTTCATAATTTCACCGGATTTCATACATTAGGTGCAAAATAGTCAAAAATCCTGAAGTTCCGAAGTCCAGAATTGTTTTGGACTATTGAGAAGAGAAGGACATGTGTAGACGGATTGTTGAGTCCAGAAGACCAACTATCTAGGAGAAAGGGGGTGTTGTGTGAAAGTTTGCAAGCCTCCCACAGATCTGAACAATGGAGTGAATCCTGGCCATTGGTGCCAGGGGTATGTGTTGGAAGATTAAGGAGTTTGGTGGTATAGTATGCTAGAGAAACAAAGGTGAAAGTGTTTTGGGTTGAAAACTCCAGAAGGCCTGAAGGCCAGAGTTAATCTTGACCATTGGTCGGAGAAAGACATGTGGATGAAGGATCTACCTCTTCGTTAGTTTGGAGTTTAGGGAGAAACAAGGTGTGTAGTGGTAAAAATCCCAAATACTGAAGAGCATAGAAAATATCAACCATCTATTGAGAAGGAGAAGTGAACCATTAGATCCCTCACTCTGCGAGTTTTTATCGATTTGGAGCTCTAGAGGATTGTTGGTGTTTTGCATTGAAAAGACCCGAAGCCCTAAGTAAAAAGGGAATGTGAGTTGTTGATTGAGTGTAGGAGTGTCAGCCATGTGATTTTATTATTCAAAATTCAGTGTTCAGTGAAATTGTAAGTTGGAGCAGGTAGTACTCCCAAAACCCAAAGTTACGAAGGGGTCTTAGCCATTATTTGTTGGGGCGTGTGGACCATTGGATCTGCAAGTACTCCAGAAGTTCATAGTTCATGTGTTCAGGGAGAAATGGTAGTTAAGTATTGGGAGGCTTCGAATCCTGAAGCCCGGAGAGGGTGTTGACCATTGATCTCAGTGCAGGTTAAGGAGCATTGATCTCTTCCATTGTTCAGAGGTCCGCTAGTTTGTGATTCTGTGACTTCGTAGGAGTGGAGGTGTTTTGGTGTTAGAAATCCTTGATCCTGAAGCTCCAGAGTGCTGAAGTCGCATGCGTTGTTAGGTGCTCGGTCCTATCCCATGGTCATATGCGGTTTTCTTCAGAGTAAGGGGGATAGGGAAAAAAATTGAGTTTAAAGGTAAAGGAGGGCTTAGGAAAAAGAGCTCGTTGGTTTTCGTGGAACCTTCACAAGAATAAATAGACCTAGGTATCATATTTTGAAGGCCTAATAGGGGCCTGAGATCCAATTCAGATCCTTGATTTAGAATGATCCTATACCAAGAGGTCACATGGACCCCAGGAGGGGGTGGGGGTCTGCATCAATTGATATCAGAGAATATTTTTTGTTTTCATACAACAAGAAAAGGAGGAGAGAAGGTGGATCATTGAAGCTCCGTGTGAAGATCTATTTGGGAATGTGCAGTAGAAATCAGACTTTCTAGGAGGGCAGGGCAAAGAAGAAAATGGCTATTGAAGGCCATAGGCAAGGTCTAAGAGGAGACAACAAGAATATGAGCAGTGAAGAGATAGACAGAGAGCTCAAGGAGACCTGAGAGAGGCTCGATGAGATGATGTTGAAGATGTAGGAGGAAGCACAAGGAATCTTGAGGTATGAATGGCCCATGAAGCAAGAGAAAAAGTGGATTTTCTAGCTGTTGGCTTCCAAGAGGAAGTGACATATGTTGAGGAGATGGTTGAGGAAAGTTGAAGGCCTCAATGACATAGAGGATATGGTTTTTTTTTGCCAGCCAGAAGATGGAGAAAACCTCAGTGAGGAGAAAGAGGGATCAATCAAGGATCTGGTAGACTTCCAGGAGGGCAGAGATTAAAATTTCTTTTTCTAGGTGGAAAATAAGAAGAGATCAGTGGAAGATCTCGTATACTACCAAGAGGGCAGGAAAAAAATTTCATCTTGCCAGGTGTGAAGGGAGAGGAAGTGAGATTGTATGAAAGTATCAAGAACTCAGTGGAGAATTTAGATCAACAAGGAGTGCTGACAGAGGAGGAATATTAGAGGCACATTATGATAATTGGAGGAATCAACATAATCCTACCAAGTATCCCAGCAGAGGCAAATGCATGTATTGTAGGTGAAGAAGAAAGACAACCAGCAGAGACTGTCATGGAGGAGGTGAAGGAGAAAAAATTAACATCTTCCCAAGTGGAGATGAGAGAAGAAGAGGAGGATTCATACAAGATTCTCACTCAGTGGGAGCAAGAGTTAAAGATGTTGTAGGATTTGTTATGCAATCCAGTGACAAAGGAATACTGCTAGGAAATTCATGCATGATGGAGAAGAATTCCAGTAGGAGGAGTAGTTGGAAAATGATGAATTTGTGTGAGCATAGGGAGATGACAGGAGAGAAGAGGAACTGGTACAGGTTAATCTGTCAGGGGAGATAGTTGAGCAAAAACTCAGTAATATGGCTACAAAATGTGAACTTGTAGTAGAGTGGCAAGCTAGTGCCATAGAAAATAAATTCAGCATGGCAGATCAATATGATCTTCCTTTCAATAAAAAAGAATAGAAGATACAAAAATATAGCAGTCTGCAGGAGAAGAACCAGCCAGTGGACCAAATGGACAAAGAAATAGAGGAGATAAGGATATTGATGTTGGAAGTAGAAAAGAAGGAAAACAACAACGGAGAGAGGTGAAACAGAGAATATCCTGCACTAGCAGGACAACAACAACACCAAAAACAACATAGCAAAGGAGTAGGTGAACAACTCCAAATTCAGATTTGGGACCCTGGAGGATCTCAACAATAGTAGTAGGGGAGCCATGAGGATGAGCTCATGATTTTTTCCAGCATGGGAGTATGATGCAGGAGCATCTCTACAAATCAACCATGCATTAACAATCCAATGCATCAATGCACTTATGAGGGAGTGGATCCCAAAGAGAGAGGTTCCATCCCTCTCATTTTGGACTTCAAATTAAAAATTTAATGTAATTCAATGAGAATTAATGTTAGTAGACTTAAGGAGAGTCTATCCACCGTATTTGTACATACCAAGTTATTGTAATTTGTATATTCTCCTTTAATGGATGATAGTAGGTAGATCTAGATCTTATTCAGATTAGATAGAAATTAATTTCCATTAATGTAGGTAGGTGGAGGAAGGCACGAGAAGCCCTCCTTTGTAAAAAGGTCAATGTATTGAGAATTCAATTAGAAAGAGTTATCTTCTAGGGAGAGAATAAGAGAGGAGAGGAGAAAGAACTGAGACTTTGTTGTAGTCTAGTCTCATGTACACTCTAAAAATCATTCATTTTTAATACAAAAGAAGATTTCCATGCATATGAGTTTTTGTTTATTTATCTGTGTGATGGATATTTATTTCTGGAGTTTTTTACTGTGTTTTGTGTGATTTATATATGTTTCAATTCACAACATTAGATATACTTCTCTATCTATCTGTAGTTTTTTTAGTGTTCTAGACTCTTAAGGCTTGTTTAAGGAGTTCACACCAGAGTAATTGAAAAACTCTGAGAAGTTGATGCAAGGAGTGCACTTGAACTATGTTTCGAGTTAAGAAGAGAGAGTGCTAGGTGGGCACACCATAAATGTTCTAACACTCAGAAGGAGTAGTGCAAGGAGGACACATTAGATTTGTTGAACACTCTGAGAGAGAGCGCAATGAGTGCGCGTACACTTACTAAATTGTAAAATATCGACTCAATAGGAGCTCAGAGTGCAAGAGAAGACACTCTAGAGTTACTGAACACTCTAAGGATTCAGTGCAAGGCATGTGCGAGAACTTTGTTTCGTGTTTTGAGAGAAGGTTTCCAAGTGGGAACACCAGAAGGTAAGTGCAAGGAGTGCACAGAGCCATGAAAGGAGTGCATAGGGATATTTTTGAAAAATCTCTAAGTTTGAAGCCTTTCAAAAGTTCAGAGAAAGAGCAAGGAGTGTGCCAGAGGTCAAGTGGTTTCAAGTCCACAAAATCGCAGGAGGAAGATCGTGAGTGCCAAGAGGGAATGAGAAACTATTAAAGGAGAAAAGGGACAAGACCGTTTGAAGTTTGAACAAGTATAAGTTCAAGGGAGTAGTGCAAGTGTGCACAAAGACCATGAAAAGTGTGTAGAGGTCAAGGATATTCTAAGTCCCATACTCTAGAAGAAGCACAAACCGTGAACAAGTGAACTTACATTAAGTTCAAATCTTAGGAGGTGCATCGCAAGCTGAGGCCCAACAATCGGTCTCACAGAAGAAGATTCAAAGGTTGAATCCTTTTAGAATTTTAGAAATTCCTTCTTTTAACTAAAGGGAAGCAAAGTTGAGGAGGAGGAGTTAAAACAATCGTCGGATCTATTGTTAGAGGTGATCTAGATCTTTACATATTAGTCCAGACAGAAGGATGAGTGTGAAGAGGAGAAATATAGATACCATCCATCGGATCTAGGCGCAAGGATAGACAATTGTCTGACCGAGGTAAGTTGCATGAGAATTAATCCTAGAAGACCTTCAAACTTCGTAAATTCAATGGATTTCATGAATTGGGTGAAAAAGAGTCAGAACTCCTGAAGTTTCGAAGTCTAGAATTTTTCTAGACCATTGATTGGAGGAGGACACATTTCAGTGGATTGTTGAGTCCCTAAGACCCGCTATCCGGGAGATAGGGGGTGCTATGGTGAAAGTTTGCAAGCCTCCTGAAGCTCTGAACAATGGAGCAAATCCTAGTATTTGGTGCCAAGGGTATGTGTTAGTAGATCTAGGAGTCAAGAGGTCTATTACTCTAAAGAAACAAAGGTGAAAGTGTTTTTGGTTGAGAACTCCCAAAGGGCCGAAGTCCAGAGTTAATATCAATCATTGGTCAGAGAAAGACACGTTTACAAACGATCTACCTTTTTGTTAGTTCAAAGCTTGGGGAGAAACATGGTGTGTAGTGGTAAAACTCCTGAAGTCCGAAGAGCAGAAAAAATATCATCCGTATGTTGAGAAGGATATGTGGACCATTAGATCCCACACTCTGCNCAAAGGTGAAAGTGTTTTTGGTTGAGAACTCCCAAAGGGCCGAAGTCCAGAGTTAATATCAATCATTGGTCAGAGAAAGACACGTTTACAAACGATCTACCTTTTTGTTAGTTCAAAGCTTGGGGAGAAACAGAGTGTGTAGTGGTAAAACTCCTGAAGTCCGAAGAGCAGAAAAAATATCATCCATATGTTGAGAAGGATATGTGGACCATTAGATCCCACACTCTGCGAATTCTCCCTGATTCAACGCTCTGGAGAATTGTTGGTGTTGTGAATTGAAAAGGCCTAAAGCCCGAAGTGTGAAGGTATGCGAGCCGTTGATCGAATGGAAGAATGTCAACCATCCAATTGTCTTATTCAAAATTTAGAGTTCAAAGAAATTGTAAGTTGGAGCAGGTAATACTCCCTAAGCTCGGAGTTACGAAGGGATCTTAGTCRTTAATTGCTSGGGCATGTGGACTGTTGGATCTACGAGTATTTTGGAAGTTCTGAGTTCGCGTGTTCTGGGAGAAACAATAGTTAAATCTTGAGATGCTCCAAAACTCAAAGCCCCGAAGACGGTTTTGGCCATTGATCTCAGCGCGGGTTAAGGACTATTGATCCCTAGCATTGTTCGAAGGTACGTCAGTTCGCGAGTCCATGACTTCTAAGGAGTGGAGGTGTTGTGGTTTAAGAACTCCCAGAGCTTGAAGCTCTAGAGGTCTGAAGTCGAATGCGTTGTTATGAGCCTGATCCTAGCCCGTGGTCATTTTTTTTTTTCGTTGGAGGAAGGGGGCTAGGGCCATAAGTTGAGTTTAAAGGTAAAGGAAGGTTTAGGAAAAAGATCTTGTGGGTTTTTGTGGAACCTGCATAAGAATAAAAGGACCTGTGTATAGGGTTTTATGGGCTCAGCCGGGGTCTGAGAGCCAATTCGCCTCCTTGATTTAGAACGATTCTAGACCGGGAGGTCACATGGACCCCCAGGAGGGGGTGGGGATTTGCATCAATTGTCCCTGTTAACAATTTGGGAATTTCGTCACTACATTATTCTTTAGGATGGAGTATAACTCCCATAGAGGAAAAAAATAAGAGAGTACAATGGTCCCACCGACGCCCTTATTTAAGACCTATCCCATTGGATTCCTCTCTTTTCCTTGATCATCGTGGTACCTATCACTTCTAATCCTTTTTTCTTTGGTCCCACCCCTTCTCGACACCCTATTTTCCACCCATCCCATTGCATTTCTCTTTTCTCCTTGATCGCAGTGGTATATATCACTTATCAGTTTTTTTTTTCTATGGATCCATTTCCCCTCCATGACACCCCTCATTCCTAAATGACCACCAATCACAAACAAGAACTCAATAATATGCAATCCAAACCCAAAAAACACAAGGAGAGCATCCAAAAAATGACTTATGAACTTGATTCAGTCAATTCTCGAGTTGCATCTTGTTATCACTCAATTTGTACTTACTCGAAAGGAAAAGGGTTAACGAAAGGAAAATTGGTGTAACATAAAGTTATCCTATCACTATCATCTTAACATGATACCTCTTTCTATTTAGGGTTGATGTTTCAGGGGAGACGTCCCCGATGACCTAGGGGTTTGAGAAGGTAAAGGTCAAAGTGTCTATAAAAGTATCCCCTCTCACAAGTCACATTGATCAGAAATTCCCAGGGTTTTAACCATTGAAGTAATGAAGTGTTCAGATGTACCTTCCTAGAGCAAAGCAACAAGGAAAGGTATATTTTGCAAGCATAACTTGTTGTTATTACTTCATAAAACCATGGACTTTATCAATAAAAGCAATAGTTGATATATGATGAAGCAAAAATGTTTTTATAACAACAATGTTTATAAGATAATAGATTCACAATAAATGCCTTAAAATGTCTTCACAATGACCAAGAATAATTACTCAATAATAGCAAAGTAATGGGATTTGTCAAAAGCTCATTAGGTGGTGTATTAATCAACTTTTCAATTGATTTTAGGTTCTTTTAACTATGCAATAGATGGTTGTCATTTACTTTTGTAACAAAAACAAACAGCTTAGTATATTAGTCTATTCTAAGGTTAGTGATAGTTAGTAGAGAGATTAAGGTAATAGTTTTTAGGGTGGATTTTATCAATCACTCAAGTCCAAGGCTTAGATCAATGCTTTTTAGGATAAATGGAGTCTCTTTTAGCAGAGGGAAATCTTGAAGGAACAAATCTATAATTAGAGAGCTAGAGACAAGAAGGTTAATGATTGAAGTGTTGGTATCCCAAGGCTTCAATCACTAGACCTTAGGGGGAAAATGGCCACTAGGAAGTAGGTAACCCTAGGCCCTAGAAGTTTTCCTCCTTCTTTAGCTCAAATATGAAATAAATTATGGCTAGATGAAGAAAAAGGTGTTAGGGTGTTGCAATGGCAAGGCCCTTAGAAAAAATCTTCAATAAAATGGGTTTTCTATCATAATCTTGTAGGTGAAAGTTATTAAGGAAAGACCAATAACATGTGCTTTAGCCTCCTAGGGTTTTAAGCAAGAAATTTCATAATCTTAGTATAAATGCAAGATAAATACAACCATAAGAATTCAATGAAGAAGAATTGCAGAAAGTTTACTTACATTCACCAAGAATGTAAGTAAACTAGGTGGCATGGTGACTAGTTGAATGCTAGTGTCATACCGCTACATGCCCATGGAACTAATATCCTAGCTCGTGATGAGACCCCATATCCTCCAACTAGGTCTTGATTTTAATATTTTATGGGTCCCCCTATTTCTTGCTGAGAATCCTTTTATTTCTTTCTCAGGGATCCCTGGGCGAAGCATCTGAAGGTTTTGTTCTTTTGGGTTTTATCTTTTTCTAGCTACTCTTACCCTCTAGGCCTTTAGCCCCTTCTTCCCACAAGGTAAGGTACAACCCTTTTCTAGCTTGGCAAACCAAATTCCCAAACCAATGTATGGGATGGATGAAAGGGAAAAATATGAAAAGTGATAAATATGGTGGGAATGGATGATGACCTTTCATGAACCCACCCAGTGGCAACTCAAACCCTATGGGAACCAACTTGCTAGGTAATCATGTCATTTTCCCTAGGTGTGGACAAGTGGAAAGGCATAAGTTCCAAGCACATGTCAGAAGTAAAAAGAATTAAATGCACATATTCAAATGTTTTGAGAATCAGAGTGACACAAACCATGATACCCAGACTCATTACCTCATGGAGAAAGACCCACTACTGTTGAAGGACTAGGTTGATGGGATGGAAGTTGTTATTGCTGACAAGATGGAGACACTAAAGAAGAAGTATGGGCCCTCCAAGTCTAGGCTCAAGTTAATATGGCTCTTGGTACTCAATGTCTAGGACCTGTGGGCCTCTATACATAATCTCCTTAGTTATCCCTAAGCTATGGGATAGCGTATGGCTCCAACTCAGGGACATGTGATCACCATAGAGTGCATGAGAACCTCAACATCCCTGACATGAATTGTGACCTTGATCTCAACAAAAATGATTAGTAATCATTTGGGGTGGTGATATCACCCTTGCCTCATATATGGTACAATAAATGAAAATAAACAAGCATACATACAAATGGAAATACAACTACTCTAGCATGAAATGCGTATGGTATATACAAGGAATGAAAATGCCTACCTACTTACCTATGAAGTCAATTCATTGCACCCTGATGGGGGTTTAAGAAGGCATCCACTAACTAGTAATGGGCACCTTCTTCCTTCCAATGTAGACAAATAGTAGGCATCATTGACTGAATTTCTTCCAACTCTGAAGGGTCCAAGCCAAAATTGTGCTCTTCCCTTGACATTAGTAGGCTATCCCTTCTTTGTGTCCCACATATATACTTCATCTCCATCCTTGTAATTCTTGGGTTTGATCTTGGCTGTTTCTTGTATGACCCTGGTGTACTTCCTTGAGGGAGGAGGGTGGGACTCTGTAGTGAAAACTTCTTGTTGGGACGGTCAAATCAATATGTCATCTTCTCCTTTATTTAATAATTTGACATCCCCAACTTTTTTGTATGTATATTTTTTCAAGATTTGTTGATAATCCTCCCTCTTTGACCATTGTATCTGATCAAATTCTTCTTCTATTTCAAAAGGCATGTCATCAGAAGAAAATTCAGGAAGACTCTCTTTGATTGAATCATGTGTTCTGTTAGTTTCAATATCATCACCGATATCTTGTACATGGATTTTGGTCATTGGCACATTCGGGAGTTGGCTTATTATTGCATTGTTCATAGGAACAATGATATGAGTTAGATCCATCTATAGGGTGCCTCCCATCATTACAACAAACTTCCTGGACAATAGCATTCCCCACACATATGGGACATATACCACCACAATGTCTATGTGGATCACTCTCTTGGGGTATATTCCAAGGCATACTTCTACATTATCAACTACCCCATGCATGGGTATGGCTCTGGACTCAAACCCACACACATTCCTATAAGGTTGTGTGACTTTCAGGCCCAATATTTCCATGACCTTCAAAGACATCATGTTATCACCTACCCCTAAATATAACATACAAGTGTTAAGGAATTTGTGATTGATCAATAAGGTCATGAAGAAAGGTGGATCTCCATCATACTAAACCCTAAAATGATTGACTTGTAGCATAATAGGATGTTCTATTGGTCCATTTGAGATTTTGAAAAAAAAACTAAACCTTTCTTTGACAAATGGGACCTTGATGACTTCTCTCAAGGGGATGGTCACATGCATTTTGGCTAATGCCCCTTCAAAGTCAAAATTTAAGTCCACTTTGTTGGTATTGGGAGGACTCCTTGGAAGGAGTATGTTCATGGGTGTAGGTTTTGTTTGTGATGTCACAGGACCAGTAGAGAGCTTGGTTCATTCTCCTTTGTCTAGTATACACCTGGAATTCTTGTTTCTTCAACTTTTCTCTTGATTCTCGGTCAAGGTTATTTATTACCTCCATTCTAACCTTCCTAGCTACTTCTTTTATGCCTTCTTGATGTTCCTCAAGAGTAATGTTAAGAAAAATTTGATGATCCTCAATGGTATGGTCCATTATGTTTACTTGGTCATGAGTTTTATTATTGAAATGAAACTCATGCTCCCAGTGTGACTCACTGCATTGCAAGCACCAAGGGTTTTCATCCACTATGTTTGCGGGGGATAAAGTATTTGGAACCTCTTGATCATTCTTTGGTTTGAAAACTTGGTTCCCCTTTTGGAATTTCCCTTTGTAAGGAACCCTAGGGGCTTGTTGTTGAGTGCTTTCTAGGTTGACAATCCTATTCATCATTAGCTCTTGGGTTTTTACCATGCCATCTACAGTCAGTTGTAACTTTGCCAAGCTAGCACTAATGTCTGAGGTAGGTTCACCATTGTGGACTATCTTAGGTTTAGTGTCCCTACTTACTCTCAGGGTTGAGAAATGATAGAATCTAGAAGATAAAAGGTTTTCCTAAATCCTTGTAGCTAACTCTTAGGCTTCTTGGATTGTTTGGGGTTTTTTATCTCTAAGGAGATACCCTAGCTAACCTGTAAAGGATTTTGTATAAAGGAAAAGAAGGAAACTGTCAGAAGGATGATGAATCACTGGGAATTTTTTCATCAAGGTTTCAAACTTGTCATGGAACTCTCTAACAATTTCATTCTCTTGTTTCATAAGGTTATTCAACCTTATCAACAACATGTTGGGGTCTTCCTTGACAATCCATTGTTTGAGGAATAATTCCTCTAACCTATCCATAGTTTTAATACTAGAATCAGGGAGACCATTGTACCAACGTCTAGAACCATCATGGAGGGTAGCAGAGAAAAATTTCATAGTTGAATCTTCAGCATCATCACTGATGGGATCAAGCTGGAAGAAGACCCAAAAATTTCTCATGTGATCCTCGACACCGACAACATCATTTTCGGTGAATTTGGGCAACCACTTTTCATACTTAGGGGGCATTTTGCTAGGGTAGCCTGGTATAGATGCCATGTCTAGCAATTTGAAAAGATTGGATGACCATTTTCTTTAGTTATTGGCTTGGTTTGGGATTACGGTCTGAGTTTCTATGTTATACATTGTTTTTAAGGGAAGATTTCCTCCAAAAAGTGATTTTACTACAAGAGAGTTTCAGGGAGGCTTTCCTCTAAAGGATTGGGGAGGATTGGTCTACCTCCCTGAGGTTTGTGGAGTCACAAGATATTTTTCTTGAAACTATCAAAGGGATGAGGGGATCACCCTCAGTGGATTCACCAGGTAAGATTTGAAAAGTAAAGGCTTTTGAGGAAAGCCTTACCGAGAAGTGTCATTTTTTAGGAGAATTGACTCAGTGTTCCCCGATAACGATGCCAAAATGTTATCGCTCAATTTTTACTTAATCCAAAGTAAAAGGGTCAAGGAAAGAAAAATTGGCATAACAAGAGGTTATCCTATAACTATCACCTTAACATGATACCTCTTTCTATCTCGGGTTGATGGCCCATGGGCGATGTCCCCAGTGACCTGGGGGTTTGAGAAGGTAAAGGTAAAAGTGTCTATAAAAGTATCCCCTCTCACAAGTCACAATGATAAAAAAATCCCAGGGTTTTAACCAATGAAGTAATGAAGTGTTCAGATGTACCTTCCTAGAACAAAGCAACAAGAAAAGGTATCTTTGGAAAGCACAACTTGCTGTTAGTACTTCATAAAACCATAGAATTTATCAATAAAAGAAATAGTTTATATATAATGAAGAAAACATATTTTTATAACATCAATGTCTATAAGATAATAGATTAACAATAAATTCCTTAAAATGGCTTCACAATGACTAAGAATAACTACTCAATAATAGCAAAGTAATGGAATTTGTCATAAGCTCATTAGGCGGTGTATTAATCAAATTTTCAATTGCTTTTAGGTGCTTTTAATGTTGCAATAGATGGATGTAGCTTACTTTTGTAACAACAACAAATAGGTTAGTAGATTATTCTATTCTAAGGTTAGGGATAATTAGTAGAGAGATTAAGGTAATAGTTTTGAGGGTGGCTTTTATCAATCACTCAAGTGCAAGGATTAGATCAGTGCTTTTTAGGGTAAATGGAATCTCTTTTAGCAGCAGAAAATATTGAAGGAAAAAATTGATAATAAGAGAGATAGAGAAAACAAGGTTAATGATTGAAGTGTTGGTATCCGAAGGCTTGAACCACTAGACCTTAGGGGGAAAATGGCCACTAGGAAGTAGGTAACCCTAGGCCCTAGCAGTTTTCCTCCTTCTTTAGCTGAAAGATGAAATAGATGATGGCTAGATGAAGAAAAATGTGCTAGGGTGTTGCAATGGAAAGGCCCTTGGAAAAAATCTTCAAGAAAATCAGTTTTCTAGCATGATATAGTAGGTGAAAATTATTAAGGCAAGAACAATAGCATGTGCTTTAGCCTCCTAGGGTTTTAAGATAGCAATTTCATAATCTTAGTATAAATTAAAGATAAATACAACCATAAGAATTCAATGAAGAAGAATTGTAGAAAATTTACTTACATTCACCAAGAATCATCTAGCAAATAGCCTAGTTGAACACTTCCACCAAGAAAAATGCCAAAATAATCCAAAATAAGCCTCCTTCAAGAAGTGCACACTAAATTTCAGCCAAGAAACACTAATTAGCGTGAAAATTTTAGAACTCACTTAAGTGTCAGTGAAAGATCATGAAATAATACAGGGAAAAATCCCTTATTTATACAATTACAATGACCAAATTAGATAAAAAAGGCCGACATGGCTAGTTTACATATAATATCTAGTTTTTACATAAAAATGACAATTTAAACCCTAAATCAAGAAGAATAAGTGACATAATTCCCCTTTATGGTGACGTTAGGCCTTTCTAGTGAAACATAGGCCTCCAAGAGAAAAATGTTAGGCCTCGCAAGGCCTCTAGATCAAGCCACATGTGCCACTTGGTACATAACTGCCTCCAAGGTGTCCATCAAACGTTGGTGACGTCAAGGGTCACAGAGGTGACGTCATGTTCCTTTCAAGGCCAACATCAAAGTAGGAGGTAAATAACCCCATCGGTCTAGGCTTTCTAGGTTTTCTCTCGTGGAACGTCCTCCTCTCTCTCTGGTGCAAGCCTCTGACCTGTCTCTACCTCTGGCTGGGGTCTCAACTTCCACTTGGTGGGATTTTATCCCCATGGAGGTCCAAAATAATCATATCCCCATGTGTACATGTCCTTCGGGTGTGGCCCTGCAACAACTAAAAGTACACCCTCCATGGGCTCATAAGTCATAGGGATCATAGCAATGTCAATCACATCTAATAATCAAGTTATCTAAACATGTGCATAAAACCCCCCTTTTCCAGACAAGTGCTCAAAKATGTTATGCTATTCTATAATATAGGTTTGGAGAGGACACCAGGAGGTCCTATTGGGATAATTCTCATTGGATGTGGGATGTTTCCAAGTGAAGAMAAATACAGGCCMTGTAAGTGGATGAAGTGGTGAGGGATGTTTGAACAATGGGTGCAGTGATGACAGGGGAATGTATGGCTTACATCTGGGTGCCTCTAAAGAGGGTGAGATGCAACTTGTMATGRATTCAAATGTTTCAAATTCCATTCAATGCCTTTTATCTTTTTGTCTTATTGTTTTTTCTTTCAAAGACTCGCCAGGGTGACCAGTGGTGACAATTTTAACCACAAGCATTTCACAAAGACGAGAAGGTTGGCTCATGATGAGAACCCCTTTCTCTTGGCTATGCCACCAAGATACACTAACCTGGCATGGTGACCAACTGAATGGTAGTGTCATACCGCTACATGCCCATGGACCTAATAGGTTGGCTCATGATGACACCCCCTATCCTCAAACTAGGTCTTGATTTTATTATTTTATAGGTCCCCTTGTTTCTTGCTGAGAAGCCTTTTATTGATTTGTCAGGGATCCCTGGGAAAAGTGTGTGAAGGTTTTTCTCTTTTTCCAACTACTTTTACCCTATGGGCCTTTATCCCCTTCTTCCCACAAGGTAAGGTACAACCCTTTTCTAGCTTAGCAAACCTAATGCCCGAACCAATGTATGGGATGGATGAGAGGGAAAAAGATGAAAAGTGATAAGTATGGTGGGAATGGACCCACCATGCTTCATGAACCCACCTAGTGGCAACTCAAACCCTATGGGAACCAAATTTCTAGGGCATCATGTCATTTTCCCCATGTGTGGACAAGTGGAAAGGAATAAGGCCCAAGCACACGTCAGAAGTAAAAATACTTAAATGCACATATTCAAATGTTTTGAGAATTAGAGTGACACATACCATGATACTTGGATTCATTACCTCATGGAGCAAGACCCACTATTGTTGAAGGACCAGGCTGATGGGATGGATGTTTCTTCTACTGACAAGATGGAGGCGTTGAAGAAGAAGGATGGGCTCTCCAAGGCTAGGCTCAAGTCAATATGGTTCTTAGTACTCCATGTCTAGGACCTATGGTCCTTGAGACATAATCTCCTTAGTTATCCCTAGGCTAGGGGATAACAAAGCCTTCACTAACCAAGTTAAAGGAGAATTTGACCGAGTTAAGGGAAAATTTGACACCATCCATGGCCAATTTGACTACCTCCAATCCACTCTCAACAAAGTGTTGAACCAATACTAGGGCCATCCCTCCTATAAAAAAAAATCACACTTAGATGGTGTTGAATCCTCCCATACTATGGCCTTTCATTCCAAATCCCTTCATCATAACCCATGTCTTCCAAGAGTTGAGGTCAATAAATTTGATGGCTCGGATCCCATGGGATGGGTCACTCAAATGGAAATTTATTTATCCTTGCATGGAATTACTGATGAGTTAGCCAAAACAATTTATGGTGTTCTCTATCTAGATCTTGAATGTTGGAAATGGTGGCAATGGCGTAAAAAATCACACCAAGGGTATGCTTCTTGGACATAGTTTGTTGCAAATATTTATGAACACCTTGACAAAGAAACCCACCATTTAGGTTGTTTGACCAAGTTGAAACATTGTGGCACAGTGGAAGATTTTAAAACCTCCTTTGAGCACTTGGATTTCAAAACATAGGGCATGTTCAATGACTTCTTCAGGGAATTATTTATCAATGTCCTAGAGGATGAAATATGTGCCCAGGTCCTAATGGCTCACACCCATACTTGGTTGGAAGCTACTAAACGTGTCAAGGAAGCACAATAGATTTCCTCCGCTCAAAAAAGAAAAAATCATTTCTTCCTTTCCCTCGACCCACCAATCCCACCCCTTCTACTACTCCTCTCAAGATACATAAATTAACTAGAGAATAAATGATTGAACACCAACTCAAGGATCTTTTCTATATTTGTGATGAAAATATTTTCCAGGGAACAACTGTAAGAAACATAATATTTTTATGGCCATTTTTTAGGATGTTGTTGACGAGGAGGCCAATGTTTTCCCTTTTGTAGAGATACCCCAAGAAGATGATTTACTCGACCCTCTAATCCACCATAAGTTTAACCACTGATTTCATTACACACCCTCACTAGCATCTATGCTCCCCAAACCCTCAATTTAATTAGATAAATTAAGCATCGAAAATTCATCATCTTAGTTGACAGTGGCATCACCCATAATTTTATTTATCATTGCATTTCCAAGTAAATCGATTGCTACATCCGGGCATTCAAAAATTTCCAAATCATGATTGTCAATGGTAGCTCCATGAAATGTGGTGGGCATTGTGAAAATGTGCACCTACTAATTAGCCAGTACAACTTGAAATCTCATATGTTTTCTATTGAAATGGGTAATTATGACATTGTGCTTGATGTTGAATTGTTACACACTCTCAACCCCATCCTCATGGATTTTAAAGACCTAACCATGCAATTACAACATGAGGTACACAAGTATAAGTTCCAAGGAATCATGACAGGCTCACTTGAGATCATTAGTTCCCAACAAATGGAAAATCTACTTAAAAAAGGTAGTTTTGGAATTATTTCCCAAATCCATTCCATTCAATTTGTTGAGACACCCTATATGCACCCTGACATCCAATCTATACTCTCTTAATACCAAGCTATTTTTAACACTCCCCATGGAATTCCCCCTTCTTGTGACGTCCATGATCATTCAATTCCTCTTATACCAGGGAATACTCTTCCTCCCAATGTGAACCTTTATCTTCATGCCTTTTCCCATAAAAATGAAATTAGGAAAATTGTTTAAGAATTTCTCGAAGCAACTGATATCCTTCCTAGTACTAGACCCTATTGTTCTCCGATAGTCATGGTCCTAAAGAAATAAGGAACTTGGTGCATGTGTCTTGATTTTTCGTTCCCTCAACAAAATCATGATCAAAGACATATTTCCCATTCCTTCCATTGATGAACTTTTGTATGAATTGAGTGGTTCTCATTACTTTACCAAACTTGATCTCTGATTTGGATACCACCATATTCATATGACATAGGAATACATTCCCAAGGATTCCTTTAGAACTCATGATGGTCACTATGAGTTCTTGGTGAAGCCCCTTGGCCTATTTAATTCCCCCTCCACTTTTCAAAGTCTCATGAATCATGTCTTTCATCCTTTCCTTCAATTTTTTTTCTTATTTTTCTTTGATGATATTCTCATTTATAGTAAACCTTTGAAAACCCATCTCTCCCATGTGGATCAATTTATCTATCTAATGTCTAAGCACAAAATTTTTCTCAAATATTCTAAATGTGATTCTGGAGACTCTAAAGTTGAGTACCTGGGTAGTATTGTTGACAAGGATGGTGTATGGGTGGACCCTAATAAAATTGAAGCTATGAAGGATTATCCTCATCCTAAAACTCTTAAAATGTTTTAGGATTTCATGGGTTTAATGGGATATTATCGCAAGTTTGTTCAAAATTATGGTAAAATTGCAGTTCCTCTCACTACTCTCCTTAAAAAGAATTCTTTTAGTTGGAATATTGTAACTAATCAATCCTTTCAAGCCTTGAAATAGGCTAAGTGCACGACTCCTGTCCTGTAACTACCAAACTTCACCAAAAATTTTGTCCTATAATGGGATGTGTTAGGGAAATTAATTGGGGTAGTCCTCATGCAAGACGACCGACGTTTGGATTTTACTAGAAAACAATTTTTGGAGCGATATTTGGGCCAATAAACCTATGAAAAGGAAACGTTGTATATTCTACATGCAACCGATCTCTTGCATCCTTATCTATTAGGGAAGCGCTTCCAAATTACAATTGATCATCGTAGCCTCAAGTGTTTTCTAGAGCAAAGAATTTCATCCCTAGAGCAATAAAAATGGGTGACTAATATGTTTGGATATGATTATGAGATCATCTTCAAGAAGGTCAAAGAAAATATTGTTGTTGATGCTATTTCAAGGAAATATGAAGAATAAGGGTCCCTCTTTTTGCTCTCATTCATTTTAGTAGACCAGATTTAGGCCGTTCTCCAAGAAAGGTTGCAAGAACCTAAACTTTCTATCCTAATCCAAAAATTGCTATAGGATTCTCAATATTCTCTAATGCACTATTAGCACAATGAAGAGCTTCGCTATAAAGGTATCCTATATTTAAGAAAACATTCGAACCTTAAATCCACGATACTCTTTGCATTTCATGATTCACCCATGACTGGGCATTCATGATTTACCTAACCCAATGAATGAGTCAAACCTTATTTTTTCTAAGGTATGAAACATGACATCCACACCTTTGTAGCTGAATGTGATACATGCCATTGTAATAAGGGAAAACCATCAAGGATTCAGGAACTCTCAACCACTCTCAATTCCACCTCCTATTTAGACATATATTTCTATGGATCTCATTATTGGATTACCTAAATCAAGTAATAATTCAATCATCATGGTGGTAGTAGATCATATTTATAAATATGCTCATTCATGTGATTTTCAACACTCGTTCACTACATCCACAGTGGCTCAAATTTTTATGGTTAATATATTCAAACTCCATTGCATACCTCATTATATTGTCTATGACTGTGATCCCACTTTCACCAAAAAAAATTGGCAAGAATTTTTCAGGCTCCAGAGAACCCAACTACAACTCAACACCACTTATTATCCCTATAATGATGGAAAAACTAAAGTTGTCAACAAGTGTTTGTAAACATATTTGATTTTTTTTTTTTTTCCAACAGACAAAATCAGTGGGCTCACTGGTTACCCCTAGTTGAATGGTGGTACAACACATATTACCATATTGTAACTCAAATGACTTCTTTTGAATCAATCTATAGGAAAAATCCACTTTCATTTCTCTCATACATGCCAAGTGTCTCCAAGGTTTGGGGGGTTAATAGAAATATTATAGTTAGTGCGGCCATTCTCCGTACCCTCAAAAAAAAAATTGGTCTTGGCTTAGAATCACATGAAGTAGCAAGCAGATCATGGCCATTCCAAACATCAATTCACTGAAGGGGACTAGGTATTTCTTCATATGAAACCTTATAAGAAGACTTCACTCAAAGTTGAGAACTGTAAAAAAATAACCCCCAAATTTTATGGTCCTTATACAATTCTCAAGAGAGTGTGTCCCATGGCCTACCAGTTAGATTTTTCCAATCATTCTAAGCTCTATCCTATTTTCCATGTCTCATGTTTAAATAAAGTGATTGGAACTAAGTGCAAGATTCAAACCACCCTCCTTGAGTTAGATGAAGAAGGGTCCATTTGGTTGCAACCACAAGCAATTTTTGACTAGTGTGAGAATCATCTCCATCAATGCACCATTAAGGAATTTTTAGTTTAGTGGAAGGATACACCACTAGAATATGACACCTAGGAGTCGACTACCATTCCACAACAATTTCCTCATCTCAAACTTCGAGGACAAGGCTGTTTTTCAAGGGCGGGTGGGTAATGTTAGGGACCTAACCTCCCTAACCCTCACGTAGGTAGAATAATATATTTTCCATGTAACGAAGGTATGCATTAGTAAATAAGGCCTATATAATAATGTGAACAAGTATAATGTAAGAAGAGTTAATAGAATCTTTCACTTCTAGAAATATCTTCATCTAGAATGTTCTTTAGAGGATAGAATTTGTATAAATAGGAGTAGAAGGCATGAGAAAGTTTTGTCTTGAGAATTATTGTAATAGAGATCTACTTTGTTGAAGGTTTCCGCCTCGAAGAGGCAAATGAGATTTCCTTTCAATCAATAAAGGTATCATTGTTGATGTTGTTATTCTCTATATTTTGATGTTTCACTGGTATTTTCTGCAATATTTTTTTTTTCTGTTTATTGTGATACATCTAGTACCTTACATTTTTGAGCCAAAATTTTAGTTATTCTAGTTGTGGTTGTAATTTTTACATGTTCAAGCAGATACATCCAAACAAGGGTGATAGATTGGCTCAAAGACAATGAAGTTAATTGGTGTCCATTCATTATAATTGTCATATTCGAAACAAACAACTAGAAGGTAAGAAGGATATCGAATCTATTGATTTGGATGAGGTCAACTCAACATCATATTGGGTTGTGGACACTAAGGAACCAACATTTGTAAAGCATGACATTCGCTAGTTAGATAGAAAGTTAGATATATTAGCACCATTAGAGGGTGAGGTGAGATGTTTGTGTTCCCAATCCCAAACATGATTTGTAACTCATGATTCATGACTCATGACACATTAAATATCACATATTTTCACTACACACTTTGAGATACTATCTAGTAGGTCCATGCGATTATCATTTATGTAATTTCACCTTGCCATTTCTTAGTGATCACTAACAGTTTTCCCTCTGACCCTGGAATCACTTGTGCATATGTGTCAAAGCATAGTTCTAGGAATCACACCTCATATTGTATATTGAAATACACATATTTCAGCTGTGGAACCATTCCTAAGAAAGTGCCTATAATACTTCCATTGTTCGGTAGTTTAGGCTCAGGAACATGTCAGTATTTTATCACATGGACTTTCTTCCATGCTCTGGGATTTCTTGTGGAAGCCATTATTCTTGTTGACTACTTGGAACCTTTGGTTTGTTGGCCTTCCACCCTCTACTTAAGATCTCTATTTTTGTCTCACCTAGAAACCATGGCTTAGAAGGGTTACATGCGCTGAATTTACAAAACTAACTCACTTAAATTGTAATGATCTTGGCATTATGGTCACTCTGCACTTGGATCTTTTCTCTATAGTCTGTTGGCTTCTTTGCACCCTTCTCCTTTTGTGAAAATAATGAATGGAAGTGGTTCCTTTGAGCATTAAATACTTGGTGGGTGAATTCCCTCCCACAACACTTGACTTCTTAGTTGCCTATTGAGGCTTGTGCCCATCATTAATGTTTTCCTATGATGGGATTCACTACCTTAATTTTTATACACCATGGGGAATTATTGCCATGATCAATTTCCGTTCCCCATGTTATCATCACCTATCCTAGAGATAACTACCTACCCTCCATCATTGTATCTACCTGTGTACTTGTATCCACATGTCATACCATACTGTTCCATCCTTTGGGTCATACTTGGGCCTTTTTCCCTTAGTTTTATCTGAATCTTCTAAATCCTTTTTCATGTATAACTTGTCTCATCTTGCCTTATTGTCCTGACCTATCTAATTTTTCTAATTATTGTGCATATAATGACTAATCGACTTCTAAGTCCTACTCTAACCATGTACGGTGCCTATTCACCATGCACTTTTCTCTTGTATAATGATTGTTGTAAAATCACATCCGACCCTTGCGGGCCATAATACTTCTTCAATAAACTTTTATATATCATTCTCTACTACAACCTCCCATTGGGTCTTTCTACTCTCACTGCACTAGTCGTTCCAATGTACCAAAGTATGAACAACCCTAACTTTTGCATGCACAACTTATTTGGTTGATTTAATTTTTCCACTGGTTTATGGTATGTGAAGAACACTTTCTATGTGGTGTATTTAGGCTACCGATGGAAGATTAAATCCTTTATTCTTAATAAAACATATCTCTATGTAGGTACCTCTGACATAAAATTGAAAGTTGTGCATAATTAATTTCTCATTTTATGTTAATCCCATGTTTTCCTTCTCATTTCTTCCTCGATGTACTAAATTTTATGTAACATATCCATGGTATGAATGAATCTATGAACCCATTATGTGATAGGAATATTCTTGGTTATCGAACACCTCTCACTGAAACAAAAATGTTCCCAAGGATCTTTAATACCCTTGTATTGGCTCATTAATTCAAAGTATGTCATGGGATGGAATATCACCTTGATACACTCCACCACCTACACCCATTCTTGTATATTTTCACGGAGCATCACCCACTAGCATGTAGGGATTCCTTTGACTACTTCATTAATGGAATGAATCCTTTGGGTCTCATACACACTCTCCATTTGTGCGAGGAATGTGTGTACTGGGCCTGTCCCATCAAGTAGGTCACACAAATCTGATACGATCCAACACATTGCTTTGGTGATTCATGCACATATCCTAGTATACACCTCATTCAACTTATTCTTCCATATTTTCATTGCATCCTTCGATTTTGTGTCATAGAAATGAACACTTGTCCATCTCAATTCACCATCATCTATCATATTGACATATTATTTCCTGTGTTGTTGTATATATTTTCTATGATCAATTGCTATGTATATCCATTCACGAGTTCATTTTATTTGTCACCCTTATTTGCATCTAGTGGCACAATGACACACAAGGTGTCTATCTCAATGGACATTTCCCATTGCTTCATATTTAGTATGACATTCTTATCGAATTCCTAGTCAATACCAAGTAGAATTGGACAGGGTTTTGAGTCATCCATAATTTATATCACTTCAAAGTCTACTTTATCCTTGACCTTGTCAATGTTCACTTCCACTTGTTCCAGCCTCCCAATATGATAAATTATGTATTTGTTGGAAAGCCTAAGTTGAATGGGGGACCACACTAATTCTTTTTTACCCATCAACTCCCATGATTTCTTCAGCAAGATGTCCATGGTGTATCCTAGGTCCAACATTACACCATCCATCTCATAACTTCCTAGCTTAGATGCCATCTTGAATTCTCACCCTATACACTTCCTTCATATTACATGGCACACATCTCATAATAGTAATGGGGAAGAAATATCCACATTGATCTCCCCTTCCTCCATACATATTTTCAACATGTGGGTCAATTTATTTGCAATTATAAGATCACCAAACACATTAATACAATAGTGTAAGAAGTCACTTGGTTTTCGAATTTAGCCACAAGGTAAGCATTTCGTTGCATTTCCTCTCACCTCATGCATCATAACTATTTGTGCACACATTCATCTTCTATTTCATTTTGCATTATATGTTGCAATTCTTCGTGTGCATGGGCCTCTAACAATTCCCTATGCATCGTGGGTTGCAATTTATTGAGTTTGTGACCGTCTTCTAGCACCCTCTACATTGTGCATTTCAGTTCTTCACATGCACCATCCTCTTTCAGTGCCCTCTTCACATCACATATGAACTTCTTTTGTTACACAATGTCAAACTTAGGATTTGCTTGTGTTTTTTTTTTTTTACCTTTCCTTCTATATTTTGAAATTTCTCCTTAGTCTAGGTCGATTCTCGTATATATATTCCTCCCTGGGTTACCACCCATACATCAACTTCTTCTTTTGACTTCTGATATTCACATGGCTTAGTAGTCACCATGTTGAAGGGCCCCTTCTTCTCTTCCCATTTTTTCAATAGCTTTGGGAAATCTTCTGGGACATGGTCTACGTTGTGGAAATACCCATGCAATGTGTAGTGTAGCTATGGGGATAATATGGGGTACCGAGTGTTAGTTTCCTTAATAAACTTCACAAATAACTCAAATAATTCACATAGAAGAATGGAAACAATAAGTAGAGAAAACCCTTGAGCTAGGGTAACACTATGTATTTATCCTTATGGAAGGATAACACTCCTCAATCAATTCTTGATACATTCACAATATCCTTCACTAGGCTTGTTACATTGCTAACACTCATTTATATAGTGTTATCTATCTTCACTTCTCTTTTCATACTAACTTTTGGGACTTTATGAATTCTTCAATACTAGGACCTTCATCTTTTCCAATAAAATACATCTTGATATGAAAACCCAAAAATAGAACTAATATTTATAAAAAAATCACTTACTTGTCAATGGAGCTCCTTGAGGCTGTTGTGGCTATACTTCTCTAATTCACTATTATGAATGCAATTATGTAATTCCACACTTAATATGAATCTAATGGCATTGGTTTCACTAATATATGAGAACTTTAGAAAAAAAATATATGATCTGCAATTCATGTGGTTGTCCCTGGGAAAACCCTGAAAATTATTAATTTTGAAATGGAAATAACTCCACTTCCCAGACTCCATTTTTTTTTTTAAATCGAGTGTTTTCTTGGGAGGAATTTAGATATGTAACCCTTTACCTCAATTTCTACACAGAAAGTTTTAGAATTCAATCTCAAGTGTGCCACCCCCTTTTTTCCCTTAAAAACAATCCGCAAAAAGAAAAACAAATTGCTCCTTTTTCAACCTAGGAAAGTGTTTTGATACCAAATGTTAAGTGCCTTATTAAAATTATGAAATAAATCAAATAATTCACATAAATAATAGATACAATAATTATATAAAACCATTTAGGTATGGTAACACTTTATATTAATCCTTACAGAAGGATAACACTCCTCAAGCAATGTTTGATACATTCACAATATTCTTTACTATTCTCATTACATTGCTAAAACTCCTTTATATAGTGTTATTTATATCCCAATAACATTTTAGAGAAGGAACATTCTAGTAGGTAGAACCGCCTAGTATGGCTTCTTACAGTTATTGTTTTCACACTATGGGCCTTATTTACTAAAAGTGGCCTCCATACTATGACAATAGATAATAACCTCTCTATCATTATTCTCCTTGGGTAGCTCCATAGGTACCCTATATTATCCTCTTAGCTACACTAACCTATGGAGGTATTGAAGGGGAATAATAATAGAGAGGTTATGTATTTTTATGTGTGGAGGCCACATGTAGTACACCTAGTGGGGAAATATGGGGGTACCTAAGGAGATAGCTAATGGGAATAATAATAGATATGTTGTTTTGTATGGATGCCATTTTTAGTAAATAAGACACACAATGTAAACACATTAAATGCAACAAGACTTACTAGAAGGTTCCACCTACTATGACGTAATGTAATGAGCATTTTGAAGAATATTGTAAATGTATCAAGAAATTCTTGAGGAGTTTTATCCTTCCATAAGGATTAATATATGGTGATACTCTACCTCAAATGTTTTATCTCATTGTTGTTTTTCTTTTTTTGTAAATAGTTGAAGTTATTTCTGAAGTTATATTTTAGTTTTATTGAGGAGCTTAACATTTGGTGTCAGAGATCTTTCTTTGGTCAAGGAAGATTTTTTTTTTTAGCATATTTTTCAAGGGGAAAAGGGGATGGTGATCTTTAGATTAAATTCCTATAGCTTTCTGAGTATAATTTGAATAAACTTATTGTATATCTGAATTCCTCTTAGAAAAACAATCAATTTCAAAAAGAAAAATTCGTTTGAATCAGAGTTCAAGAGGTCAAGATATTGTTGATTTAAAATCAACAACTTTTCATGGTTTTTCCAAGGATGGTCACGCCATTTGCAGATTTCTATATAAATTGGTGTAGCATTTTCCAAAACAAATTATAGGCCTAAGATCCTTAAAAAAAATGGTGTATCTACGGAAATAATATGGGGTACCTAGAAAGGTACCCAAGGGAAATTATAATATAGAAGTTATTATTTATTATTATGTATGGAGGCTTCTTTTAATAAATAAATTTTAGTGTGAACATTCTAGAATGTAATCAGTTAGGATTGCCCACAACAAAATGTGAACATTCAAGTGTGTATGAAGAGTCATTAGGAGTCCAAAAAACCTTAGAAGATGAATCCAAAGCTCATTCAAATATATATGTATATCATATGTTTAATAAAGTCTGCACTACATTCTTATCCTTATTTGTGTGTCTAACAATGGTATCAAAGCCTATAGTCTTCAGGCCTGAACTTTTTATGGTAGTTATCTATAGCCGAGTCGACGACTTCGTCTAGAAAAACCTTTGACCTAGACTTACGTTACTCTGTGAGTCTTCCCTACTCAACATTATTCATGTTAGTCTGTACTAGGTGCACCTGCATATCCATTAGCATTCTTCTCTCTGCCAGTCAGTCTACGTGCCATTTCTACATTTAGCCTCTCTTGTAAATGACTCATTGCCTTAAGCGTTTTCATTCCTTGTCCATAAACGATTCATCTACCTAAACACAAGCTCTTCCCATCTGTGTAACAACTCTCTCTCTGGTACACGACCTCACAATATTCTGGTGTTGAAAATCGCGAACTGCCACTATCATCTTCTCTGTAAACCCTAAGCTTATTGCAGGGGAAAACCTTAGATGAACTGTAACTGCCACCGAGAGGGAATCTGATCAACGAAGACAGCGGTTTCCATTGAAGAATAGAGGATAAGGGAAGCATATAGGATTTTACCCGGGAAGGAAGAAAGGTTCGGACGAGAGGATGTTCTTCATCAACCTCGTCTTCTTCCATACTGCACAATGTGAATCTTGAAGCAAGCGATTTTGGTGAGGAAACAAGGGGGATTGAGCACGCCTGTTCAGAAATGGAATATGTCATCATGTTCACCACATGGCATGGTATCTTTCCCC